>CM009716.1:37938434-38028434 GCA_003047355.2 Amphiprion percula
GGCTGAACGGCCAGTGCAATTTAATATGTTGTACGCCACGAAAAACAGGTCAATGTTAAAACGATACTTCAACTAATTAGTTCCATGTAGACGGACCTTTTCCTCCAGTCACTCGCCCTGACATGTCTCTGTCATCCCCACTATTTGAGAAACAAAGCATTTGGCACAATGATGATCTGATTTTATGACTTTATTTCCATTTATTAAAGTCCAGATTATACAGACTGATATCTGTAGATCATGATGCTGCCACCACCATGCTTCACATCATGATGCTGCCACCACCGTGCTTCACATCATGATGCTGCCACCACCATGCTTCATATCATGATGCTGCCACCCACCATGCTTCACATCATGATGCTGCCACCACCATGCTTCACATCATGATGCTACCACCACCGTGCTTCACATCATGATGCTGCCACCATCGTGCTTCACATCATGATGCTGCCACCATCGTGCTTCACATCATGATGCTACCACCACCATGCTTCACATCATGATGCTGCCACCACCATGCTTCACATCATGATGCTGCCACCACCATGCTTCACATCATGATGCTGCCACCACCATGCTTCACATCATGATGCTGCCACCACCGTGCTTCACATCATGATGCTGCCCACCACCGTGCTTCACATCATGATGCTGCCACCACCATGCTTCACATCATGATGCTGCCACCACCATTGCTTCACATCATGATGCTGCCACCACCATGCTTCACATCATGATGCTGCCACCACCATGCTTCACATCATGATGCTGCCAACCACCAGCTTCACATCATGATCTGCCACCACCATGCTTCACATCATGATGCTGCCACCACCGTGCTTCACATCATGATGCTGCCACCACCATGCTTCATATCATGATGCTGCCACCACCATGCTTCACATCAGGATGCTGCCACACCATGCTTCACATCATGATGCTGCCACCACCATGCTTCATATATGATGCTGCCACCACCATGCTTCACATCAGGATGCTGCCACCACCGTGCTTCACATCATGATGCTGCCACCACCATGCTTCACATCATGATGCTGCCACCACCATGCTTCACATCATGATGCTGCCACCACCATGCTTCATATATGATGCTGCCACCACCGTGCTTCACATCATGATGCTGCCACCATCGTGCTTCACATCATGATGCTGCCACCACCATGCTTCACATCATGATGCTGCCACCACCATGCTTCACATCATGATGCTGCCACCCACCATGCTTCATATATGATGCTGCCACCACCGTGCTTCACATCATGATGCTGCCACCATCGTGCTTCACATCATGATGCTGCCACCACCATGCTTCACATCATGATGCTGCCACCACCGTGCTTCACATCATGATGCTGCCACCACCATGCTTCACATCATGATGCCGCCACCACCATGCTTTCATTATTTGCATCTCTGTTCTCGGGCCAATCAATCAATCGGTTTATTCCTGTTGTGATGGAATATTTATCTGGTTATTAAAAGGTCTCCTACATGTTTTTTGGCACATGCTGTGTTTTTATGGCTTCTGAGCTTTGTTTCTGGATTTATCTCCTACATTAGAGTCCAGATTATACAGACTAATATCTATAAATCAGTCTGAATGATTCTTTTAATTCTCATCCCGGAGGCTGAGTTCTTTGAACACAGTTGGAGGATTGTTAATTAGCCGCATTCTTCATTCACATCATGTTCGTCTGATGAAGACACCAAAGCATATTTCCCACTTCAAGTCAATCTTCTTCAAGTTTCACTCCAAGAAATGATATTTTTGTGCTGCAAGAGTTGCACTCGACACTGCTTCACCTCCTGTTTAGACACATATCTGGGTAAAAATATCTTCAATAGCAGCACAATCTGATTTTGAAATCAGGGCGACTGGAGTGGAAAGTCCAAGCTGCAATCAGGAGCAGGTTATTGGCTGTTTAATGAAGGTAATTTCAACACAAATATATAAAATCTGTGCTCAGGATCTCATAATTTTACTATTGAAAGGACAAACTGCTGTCAAAGTTCAAAATTCAGGAATCATCTGAAAAAGCGGTTTAAGTTGAGCTTCTTTTCTAACAGAATCCCAAAATAAACCACAACTGCTTCTTAGTTCAAATACATCATTTAATTCTGTTGTATATTATTTTGTTTAGTTCGCTAGTAGCTAATTAGCATCTGTTGTCTCTGGGCGAGTACAGAAAAAGAACAACCACAGGACAATAAATACAAAAAAACAACACAAAATCATTGGCCAAAGCTTCAGGCTGCTTTTAAACACTGCAAAGCTTCCTGAATCTCTAATATTTGTGGTGACAGAATTCCATTTTTTTGCTGCTTTAACTGAGAAACACGTTTATTATCTAACTCTTTATTTGTAAGACTGTAATTAACACCAAATCAACAGAAAATGGACATTTTGTTCTAAAATAGCATTCCTGAATGGGATTTATCCCTAAAAACTCCACTCTTGGTCCAGTTTAGTTGGAATTGACCTGAGCTTCTGCAGATTTACAGACTTTGTGCTACAACAATAGCCCCTTTGAGAAACGCATTGTTTTCCAGTAATCTGAACATGTTTGGCTTCATGTCTGAACGAGCACAGAGCTCACTTTTCCATTCTTCATACAGTCACGGCAGCTGCAACAGTTTCAGCACAGCACAAGTCTGAACTGCATGTCGCTACATTCACGGATTAGCAGGCACAAGTGACATATGTTGTTTGGTGGTGAAGCAGTTTTCCACAGTTCGGCACTAATGTTGGCCTGAAAACAAAACAGAGAGCAAAAGAAGAACTGAACAATCCATGGAAAAGAGTCAACATTCAACAATTCAGAATATTCCTACAGGTGAACAACAGACTTAATGGACATTGATTAACATTTGATTAACTTGTTTCACAGATAAATAATGCAAGATGTCATCTGCATAGAAACACACGTTTATGCAGTGTTTTGAAATAATATCGCCTAAAAAGAGCATGTATAAGGTGAAAAAAAAAACTATATCTGGGCATAGAACCCCGTGGAACTCCAGGACCACCTCATATGTACAAAAAGAGATTATCTGATAAATAAGACTTTAAAAAGCATCGTTATGTTCCTTTAATGACAATTAAATGCACCAATCTCTGACACCAGGGATCACAACTGTTTATTGCAAAATGCAGCTCTGAGATCCAGCAGAACAAAAAACATTGAGTCTCTGATTAACATTTGATTAACTTGTTTCATAGATAAATGAATAGGGATGTCATCTGCATGGAAACAACCATTTATGCAACATTTCTGGATAATATCACCTATAGAAGCATGCATAAGGTGAAAAAACAAAAACATCTATCCTAGCACAGAACCCTGTGGAACTACATGACTACCTCATGTGCATGAAATAATCATTGCTGTCATGAGTTTATCTGATAAATATGACCTTTAAAAGCCCAGTTTTAATGCAATTAAATGTTCCTTTTACAAAAAATGCAGCTCTGACATCCAGCAGAAGAAGTGCAGAGAAGACTGTTGACGGCTTTCACTGCTCTGAAAAGATAGAACACAATGACAAACAATGTCCCTTGTTGCAAACAGGTGATTTTCAGCTGGAAACCTGTCATTTCCTTGATGAGGAGTCCTCATCTGTCAGCGTCCTTCAGCCAAACACTCACCTACTTGTTCATTCATTAGGAGTGTCTCCGGTTGAGGACATCATCAGTGAAATTGTCCAGTAATAACACACCAAGGGCACACTGAAGGAAGCACCGGATGCCACCCATTCATCTCATTTTCCTTCGTCGCCGCAAATTGCATGAGAAAGCAAATCCTGGTTTCTTAATAAATTCCTCATTTAGCGCAGTGACTCAGTGCACGGTCTCTGACAGGCGCCTTGTTTTTATGACTTGTGTGCTTTCTGGTGCATCTGCTGCACAGATTATTGTTCAGCTGCGCTCCAGAAGGCATCTTCCATCACGGCCGGGATCCTACACTGCAAAACTCCAAATCTCACCAGGTCAATTTGTCTTGTTTTTAGTCTAAATGTCTCATCCCACTTGATTTAAGATAAATTCACTTAACAAGAGACATTTCAGCAGATGGAGGGACGTGTTTTAAGACAATGCATCTTAAATATCTTGTTAAGTCAAACAATCTTGAAATTATCTTGTTTTGAGTTGAATTTTACAAGAAAACTCAAACTAACCCTCGTGTCGTCCTGCGGGTCAAATTGACCCGTTTTAAAGTTTGAAAATGTGGAAAAAATCTATTTTCACAGTGAAACTTCTGATGTCCACAATTTCAACATTTTTTGTTGGAAAAAAAGAAATATTAAAAATGTTTCTTAAGAACATTCACATAAAAATTAACCAAAATCCAGCGAATTTCACCAGATTTTGGTTGATTTTTATGTGAATGTTCTTAAAGAAAATATCAGAAGTTTGACTGACATATATACAATCATTTTAGATATTTTTAGTATTTTTTTTAAGATTTTTATTCATTTTTTGAACATATTTATTAGAATTTTCTTGCCAAATTTGGGTTTTGTTTTTTTTTTTTTTTTTAATAAAACTTTTAAGGGAATCATTTAAGGAATTATTGGAATTTTCTTCCTGAAGGTTTTGCAAATTTTCAGAAATTTGGGGAATTTTTTTGCTGAATTTTTGGATTTTTTCAGACAAGGAAACAATATTTCTTGGTGCCCATAAATGAGGACAGCAGGAGAGTTAATACATCTCAGATTAGGAGGTTACACGAAAGCAAAATCTGTTTTTGAGTGAAAAACTAATTTTTTTTTTAAGCATATCTGGCTTATTTTAAGACACCTAAGCTTGACAATCCTGGTAAAATAGAGCTTAAAATAAGTTTTCCCAGTTAACTTTGAGATCTCAATATTCTAAATATCATATCTTATTTCCAGAAATCTTACCAAGCCATTTTCACTTGTTCTATTAGCAGATTTTTCACTTATTTTAAGGTAAAAGTTCCTTGAAATAAGTTTTTTTTTCTTGTTTTGAGAGGAGCATTTTTTTTTCCAGTGTAACCCTCATTTCACTCAGTAATGAAAGTCACATTTTCTTTAGTCACTGTTGTTTCCGGGGCAAGAAAACAACAAAAAAAGAGTTTCTGACAAAGCATATGGGTGAATTTCATGATTTGATTCCCCGCTGGACCTGGAGGGGATCTTCAGAGTAATTTTGTGTTCTTTAAAACCCAGCAGCACCAGATGTGGACCTCCTGCAACCCAATACGAGGCCAGAACCTCAAAGAGAAGACGACTGACCTGCATCCACCTCCTCAGCCTGGAATACTGAGCTGCTGCTGACATCTTTCTGTACATATGTGGCCTCCAAGACGTTTTCTGCCTAACTGAATCACCCTGGCTTTATTCCACATCTGCATTCATGAAACAGAACCGACAAAGTTCATTCTCTGTTATTTTAGGACAACGGCGTGTTTACATATCTGAATATCTGCTCACAATTTCTAAAAAAACAACCAGCAAACTGCATAAATATTCAGTTTTTATGGAATTGTCGGCTTTTCTCTGCAGAATAGGACCAATCTAGAATTTAAATATGGTTAACATCGTTAACAACTCTGCAAAAATTTGTCCAAAATTGAAAAGCAGTCAAGCTAATGCTGATTAGCTTGATTGCATCTCAATCTGGGAGCCGTGACTCTTCATTTAGGTTGTTACAGAGGAGTTGTGTTACCTCATTTCTTCACTAAAAGCAGAAAAAAAACTCATTTAAGACAAATTTTACCACATTGTTTCTTCATTTTTCTACACGTCTTGCAGTTAATGAATAATTTATGACTCTATTGAATTTCTGTGATGTAATTCTACGTCTTTTTTAAAGTTTATTTATTTATTGCAGAGGTTTCTGTCTGGACCCAGTTGTCCACCACTGTTCCGCCTCTGTCTGGGAATAAATTGCTTTTTAATTATTCAGATCACCTGTAATGAATGTGTTGCTGCTCCTTCAGGTGTTTTATAAATTTATCGGCAGGTAAAATGTGCATCTATTTTTCAAATGCACCTTTAATTCTCTTTTCCCTCAGAACGGAACACAATCAGTCCAGGTTTAGTGGTTCTGCTGCAGTTCCTGCTCTCAGTGAGGCTGAATGGTGAAATATAAAGAAGGAGTCTTGATTAGATGCTGCTCTCGGTCCCTTCTGGCCGTCTGATTTCTTTCAAACAGGGCTGGAACTCACAGATTGTGTGAGCTTCGTCCTCGGGGTTCTTCAGTACAACAGTCTGGTACATTATTGATGCCGCTGCGTCGGTCCAGCCGTCAATTTCCAACTTTACCCCCTCAAGTGATCAGAACTGGAGGATACGTCAGCTGCCTGAAGCAGGAAATCCACAGAGTGGAGCCGTGGAAACGTCAAACCTCAACACGAGTCGGTAGGAAACAGAGACGTGAACCTGAGGCTGGTGTTGAAGCAGCACTTCCTGAAAGTTCTGCATTTGAGGAGCGAAAACTATTCAGGAACTATGTCTATAAAAGTAAAAATTAGTACATTTGGTCCATTTCTGTTGATGAAACTGCCTCGTGCAGCGCCGCTCTGCTCCCAGAGCTCCTGCTACGCTTTAACAGTCCCTGGAAGTCCATTTCCATTTGTGATGAACTGAATCTCTTTTACTCTGTCAAAACAAAGACACTTCAACTTGAAATTTGATTAGAAGAAGACGAAGACGTCACAGGGAAGAGCGACAATTTTGTTGTTGAGACTCAAAAAGATCGGTGTGATCGCTGCATGTTGGAGCATCTATATGACACTGAGCCACCGTTCTGTCATTATGTGTCTTTTTGTGCTGTTCTGTGTCTCATTTTTGTCATTACATGTCTTGTTTGTGTCAATTTGTGTCTCATTTTTTCTTGTTTGTCATTTTGTGTCTCATTTGTATCATTTTGTTTCTCATTTTTGTCATTTTGTATCTCATTTTTGTCATTTGTGTCTCATTTGTATCATTTTGTTTCTCATTTTTGTCTTTTTGTGTCTCATTTGTGTCATTTTATGTTTCAAGACACAACATGATGTAACCACATGTCTTCATTTTCGACTGGTAACGGTTGTTTTATTAGTTTTTCAGTAGTTTCTGGAGGATGGAGGCCTCTGATTTGCATAAAGTCGCCTCAAACTCAACTTTACGTCTCTGGAACTGCATCAGAACCATCTAGGAGGATCCACAACGTAAACAATGAACATGAGGAACAGTACGTCGTCCTGCTAATGAGGCCAGGATTTCATCTCATTTCATGGTGATTTTCCTTCCTCTCCTTTCATCCCTGACAGCTGAAGGTCCATCAAATGTTAAAGCTTCCTGCTGTGAGAACCTGCATCTCCATCCACACCCTCCTGGACGTCATCTGCATATGTTCACGTTCTTTATGTCCGTTATGTAATCCGTCAGCTTGTCCTCCAGGCGGAACAGTAGAACCATAATTACTGACATATTGCATATTAACGGACAGGAGTGAACGCCTCCCTGCTGAGCTCTGCTGACGGACAACGATCCAGAACAGATGAAAACTAGAACCCCAGACGGACAAACAAAGGTCCCGTTGGCGGCACTTTAACTCCACAATCAATCTGTAATAAAGAAACCTGCAGCAAATTGACGCTTTAGAATCCAGCGGGAGGCTGGAAGGTGAAGGAAAATAGAGGAGATGGAGGGAAAATATAAATAAATAATGCTGGAACTAAAGGGAAAAAGGAAATTAATTCTCCTAATAAATAATGCCAGCATGAAAAGGAAGAAGCGAGTTATTAGACAAATGTTTTCCGTGAGCAGAAACATGAACAGAAATGTTAATAACTCGCATTTTTCCTTAATGAACCAGCAGGAGGTTTAGAGCCTGAGGAGGGAGAGAAAACTGGAGGCAGAGGAGAGGAAAGACGGGAAAATACTGAAGGAAAAGCAGGAGAATTAGAGAAGAAAGACGGGAAAATACTGAAGGAAAAGCAGGAGAATTAGAGAGGAAAGACGGGAAAATACTAAAGGAAAAGCAGGAGAATTAGAGAGGAAAGACGGGAAAATACTGAAGGAAAAACAGGAGAATTAGAGAGGAAAGACGGGAAAATACTGAAGGAAAAGCAGGAGAATTAGAGAGGAAAGACGGGAAAATACTGAAGGAAAAGCAGGAGAATTAGAGAGGAAAGACGGGAAAATACTGAAGGAAAAGCAGGAGAATTAGAGAGGAAAGACGGGAAAATACTGAAGGAAAAGCAGGAGAATTAGAGAGGAAAGACGGGAAAATACTAAAGGAAAAGCAGGAGAATTAGAGAGGAAAGACGGGAAAATACTGAAGGAAAAACAGGAGAATTAGAGAGGAAAGACGGGAAAATACTGAAGGAAAAGCAGGAGAATTAGAGAGGAAAGACGGGAAAATACTGAAGGAAAAGCAGGAGAATTAGAGAGGAAAGACGGGAAAATACTGAAGGAAAAGCAGGAGAATTAGAGAGGAAAGACGGGAAAATACTGAAGGAAAAGCAGGAGAATTAGAGAAGAATGAGGAGACTCTATTATAGAATTTTTAAAAAACCAATAAAAATCAATGAGACACAAAATGACCAAAATTAGACACAAAATGATAAAGAAAAAAAAAGACATAAAATGATCAAAATGAACAAAATGAGGCAGAAAATTACCAACATGAGACACAAAACAACCAAAATTAGACACAAAATGATAAAGAAAAAAGACATAAAATGATCAAAATGAGGTGGAGTTTTCTCTGGTTTCCCTGAATGAAGCAGCTGAAATCCCAGCTGATGTCTCTGAACATCATGAATAAAGCAGCTTTAGAAGCCTGGAAGCCTGAGGAGACTCTCATTCAGACCGCCGTCCATTCATGAAGCCACAACAACAAACCGAACACCTGAGACGCTTTCCAACCTGCTGCTGCTGCTGCTCTCAGCGTCCAATCAGCTTCCTCCTGACGCTGCAGCTTCCTGTAGGTCTCAGAGCGTTGTGTTAAACTGATGTTCCTCTGGATCCCTTCATCACAATAACAACCTGATTCTTCCTGCAGCCGTTTCACCTGCAGCTTCTTCCTCCCTCACCGTTTAGTCATCCTTCAAACTGGAAAATCTTCTGTTTTAATGCATGATGAGCAAAGTAGAGAGGAAAAGTCTGGAAACATGGAGATAGAAGAACATCTAGAGGATGAGGAGATGTTAAAAAAGACAGAACTGTCACTAAGACACACAAAACAACAGAAATTAGACAGAAAATGACAAACATGAGACAAAAAATGATCAAAATGAGACATAAAACGACAAAAATGACACACAAAATGACAAAAATGAGAAAAAAACACAAAAATTAGACACAAAATGGAAAAAAGAGACAAAAACAAAAGAAAATGACAAAAACAAGACAGAAAACAACAAAAATGAGACACAAAAACAAAAATGAGACTCAAAATAACAAACCAAGACACAAAATGACAAAAACAACAAAAATGAGACAGAAAACGACAAAACGAGACACAAAATGACAAAATTGAGACACAAAATGACAAAATTGATACACAAAATGATCAAAATGAGACACAAAACGACAAAAACAAGACAAAAGATGACCAAAACAACACTCAAAAATGACACAATCAATCTGGAAAATTGGCTTTAAAATCCATGCCAGATCATGTGGTTACCATGGTTACGTGTATGCAGAAGGGAAGAAGAATCCTGGACATGAAACATCTTCAAGAAGCAAACTGTGGGTCAGGTTTAAAATATCCATCCATCCATTATCTATACACCGCTTAATCCTCACTAGGGTCATGGGGGGGTGGAGTCTATCCCAGCTGACTCAGGTGAAGGCAGGGGACACCCTAGACAGGTCACCAGTCTGTCACAGGGCCACATACAAAGACAAACAATCACTCTCACATTCACACCTACGGGCAATTTAGAGTAATCAATTAACCTCAGCATATTTTTGGACTGTGGGAGGAAGCCGGAGTAGGTTTAAAATATTGTACATATAATAATTAGGAGGTTACTATGAAGGATAATCATGACTTCATTAGTGAATAATGAGCTGAATTATCATGTTTTCATCTTTACTCAGCTCAGAATCAGGCCTTCATAGGGAGCGACGACACGTTTCTACAGCTGGAAACCAGGTGGTGTCTGGGAAAAAAGCTTGTTTTACCCCAGAAAATGACTAAAATAAACTCACAAAACAAGCACCAGGACCCAGAAAATAGGTCAGAACTGAAGCGAAGCTGTGGAAACAAAATACATTAGAGCTGTACTGACCCAAAGAAAAGCCAGAGCAGAATAGAGTGGACCAGCTGGTAGGACCTGGACAAAATAACACAGAACAGAACGAAAACATGTCTTAAATGCCTGAATTATGTCAAATGATTTGCTTAATGTTTCTATGCACATATACAGCAGAACAGCCCCAGAGCATGATGCTGCCACCTCCATGCTGGATGGTGGGTTTGGTGTTCTTGGGGTTAAAAAAAAAAAGACCCACCCAAGACAGTCCTAAACCAGTCCTAAACCAAAACTGAAACCAGCTTTAGAAACAGGCTGAAACCAGTCCTTAAAAAGTCATGAAGTAGAACAGTATCGGCAACAAAACAAACCTAAACTGCTCTTAAAATTAATCCCAAAACTGCCCAAAATACAGTCTGAAACCAGTCCTTAACCCCTCCTAAAACCAGCAGTAAGCCAGTTCTAAAAAGGTCCTAAAAAGGTCTAAAACCAGGACCAAAATCAAATCGAAACCAGTCAGAACCAGTCAGAAAACAGTCTGGAACCAGTCCGAAACCAAAATGGAAACCATTTTGACAAAAGAAATGTGTGTTTTTTCCATTTTCAAGGTCCAATAATCAACCATTTCTCTCATTTTGGACACTTTTTACTCATTTGGGGCAAATTTCAGGTCACTTCAGTATAATTTTGAGTCGTTTTGGACATATTTTGAAGTGAAAACTGAAATAATGTTGAGATCTGTTTGCTCTGGTCTCAGTTCCACCTTGAAAACAGGATCCTGATCATCTTATTTCTTCCAGCAGCATCTTTCATCCAGCTTCCTGTTTCCTGCTGCAGCTGGAAGCCTCCATCAGGACGACAGTGACCCATGAAAATCCTCTCAGTGCAAATGACTGTTAAATATTTAAACGTGTCTGCAGTCAGAGGGAACCTGCACACCTCCAGCATGTTAACACAACCTGTATGACTGTAAATAAACCAGAAAACACAACCCTAACCTCTCCTCTGGCTGTTCTACATCTTTGGTGGTTTCTGTTCAGGTCTTTGATTGAGAAAAGCAGCAACAAGTCAGGAGGAAAAGAGTCATTTTGAACCATGTTTGCTTCACTGTGGAGAGCTTTCAAGTCTTTATGGACAAAGTTTGAGCAATTTCTGCTAGTCTTAGATGAGTTTCAATCAAAAACTGGATCCTTGTCTGGTCCAACTGGTGAAATGTGGACTAAAGACTGTATTTTAGTAGAAACATGGATCCATCCATAGATAAACACTGACAGGAGCTTTATGGAGACTCTAGACCAGCCTGGATTGAAGGTTTTTGCATTTTTGCTTTCATTTTGAAGGTAATTTTGGACAATTTTTACCAATTTTTGGCAAATTTCAAGTAATTTTGGACAGATTTGGAGTCATTCTGGACAAGTTTGGACACATTCTTTGAAAATTGTGAGAAATCTGAACTAGTTTGATGTTTTGGGAAGATTTTTTTAGTCATTTTGGATATTTTTGTGTCATTTTAGGCATTTTTCAATGGTGATATATGATGTTAGAGCCTCAAAAGTTGGTGAAATGTCGACCAAAGACTGGATTTTAGTAGAAATATGGATCCATCCATAGATATAGACTGACAGGAACTTTATGGGGACACTAGACCAACTTGGGTTGGACATTTGAAAGTTTTTTCCATTTTCAGTGGCAGGTTTTTGGTTAATATTGACATTTTGGACAATCTTAAATCTATTTTACTTAAATTTCAAATTATTCTGGGCAATTGTTTTGTCATGTTGGACTGTCTTTGCTAATTCTGGACAAATTTTAAGTCATGTAGGGCACATTATGACACGTTTCAGACACATTTTAAATCATTTGGGCAAAATGTGAGTAATTTTGGACACATTTTATGTCAAATTAGCAAAAAAAAATTAACCTCTACGTCTTGATTTGAGTGTCACGCTGAAAAAGCAGCAACCCGTCGGGAGGAAACGTAGAATCTAAGGACTTGTGTGAGGCTTTAGTTCACAGTTTAGCAGCGAGGGGTTAAGTATGCAGTGGTCAACACGCCCCGGCTGGAATCAGCAGTTAGTGCATCGATGTGTGGCATTGTGTTGGTTTTATTGGAGCATTGTGCTGCTGATAAGCGGCACTCGGTCACATTGTTCCTGCGATAAGGAAGCGCTGGAGGTTTTCCCCTACAGGAGGCGGCGATGCTATCTATCGGAGGAGCAGGAGGCTGGACGGATGTGATGGATGTGGAGCTGCAGCAGCTGAACGGGAGGCTGGGGAATGGATACGCTGCTTGTCTGGCTCCTGATGGGATCTTTTCTCTGCATTTCTGCAGAGTTTGGGTGGAAAGCAGGCTGGAGGAAGCTCAGCTGTGATAACAATCAGTCTGCAAATAATCTGCTCAGCCACCCAGACTCACATTTGGAGAAAATGAAGCAGGTTTTTTTTTTGGTTCTCAGCTCCAGAAACTTCCATTTAGCACTTCCTTTCCTATCTTCAAGCATGAAAATGTATTTATTATTGTCGTTTTGGACAATCTTTACCTTATTTTGAAGACATTTTGAGTTATTTCAGATAGTTTTCAAATCAAAATATGTAAAAACTGGAACCTTGTCTGGTCCAACTTCAACACATCAGATTCTACTGATGGTAGAGCCTCAACAGTTGGAGAAATGACTGGATTTTAGTAGAAACATGGATCCATCCATAGATAAACACTGACAGGAACTTTATGGAGACACTAGACCAACCTGAATTGAAGGTTTGTACATTTCTTGCCATTTTCAAGGTCTTTTTAGACAATTTTTTACACATTTTTGTCAAATTTTGGGTCCTTTTGGACAGATTTGGAGTCATTCTAAGTACGTTCTGAGAAATTTGGACAAGTTTGAAGTCGTTTTAGACCATTTTTGAGTGATTTTGGGCAATTGTATCATTTTGGATATTTTTTTAAGACTTGGGGAAAGTTTTCAAGTCTAAACGATCTAAAAACTGGAACTTTGTCTGGTCAAACTTTAACACATCAGATTCTACTGATGTTAGAGCCTCAAAAGGTGATGATTTTGCATCATTTTGGACATTTGTCAAGCAAAAATATCAAGCAGTTGTGGTATTTTTGTGGAATTTTAATGTCTAGTATGTCAATAACACCACAGTATAAACAACACTTTTGGGTCTTAACCTCAATATTTAGACTAGTTGGGTCAAATTCACCATTTTAGTCACATTTCAAGTAGTTTTAAATGAATTTTGAGTCGTTGCAGTTTGGTGGTACATGAACGTAACTTCTGGGAGAACCTTCCTGAGTTTGCAGAGTTCTTCCTGTGATGTGACGTTTTTCAGTGAAGTGAACCTCTGGGTGTTTGGGCTGAGTTTTGCTTCCTGTCAGAGTCCTGAAAGGTGTGCAGGAACACTCGGTATCCCTTCTGACAGGAAACAACACTTCCCACATGTCGTCAGCGGCCTGTCGGCTGGAATGAAGCTGGAACAGTGAAGGATTGGAGGAACAGTAAAGATGCTGCTTCTTCCTCTGATTATTCCCAACCGGCCTCAACAAAACACATACTGGGTTCTTTTCATTGTTTTTGTCTCTGAAGTACTGACGGTGTGCTGTTTAGTGCAGCGGATCATGCAGAAATCGGGCCGTTACTGATGTATGATTCATCTGAGATTCACTTTAATAATAAAGTTCCTGCTCTCACCGGCGACGCTCAACCTAAACATCAGAGAAAAATGGATTTATTGAAAGTTTTCAGCTCTGTCTGCAAACC
Organism: Amphiprion percula; assembly: GCA_003047355.2. NCBI lineage: Eukaryota > Metazoa > Chordata > Actinopteri > Pomacentridae > Amphiprion > Amphiprion percula. The sequence goes on from CM009716.1 coordinate 37,952,443, forward strand.
CAATCACACAGAAAATATCATATTTCATTCATCCCGTCCAGATTCAGCAGTAAAGTGGCGTTAGTGGTGGTTTACTGTTTTGTGCTTTTTGATGCAGCTGCAGCTCTGAATTTATGTTTTTAAACACATTTTAAGCAACCAAATGTGTCACTTTGGACACATTTTCATGGTTCTTGACAACTTTCTCTCACGTTTGCACAAGTTTGGAGTCATTTTGGACAAAGCTGGAGTGATTTTGGACATACGGAGTTGTTTTTGGAAATTTTTTTACATAAATTTAGGTTTTTGTCTAAAAATTAAAACTGACGCTAGAATTTGTTACAATTATGGACAATTTCAAGTCATTCTAGACAAATTTGGAGTCTTTTTGAACAATTTTTAGTCATTTAGGACTAATTTTTGACAATTTTTGACTAATTTCAGTAAAGTTTCAAGTTAAAATGCCTAAAAACTATTACTGAAGCTGGAATTTATTATAATTTTAGACTATTTCAAGTCATTCTAGACAAGTTTTGAGTCTTTTGAACAGTTTTCAGTCATTTATGACTAATTCCTGTTGTGGGGGTCTATGGGAGCTCAGGCGCAGGGAATGAACAGTCAGAAAAAGGCGTGTTACTCTGATTTATTGACTGGGTCCTCAGGGACCACAACACAAATACAAAAACCACAAGTCAAGATATTCAATAACTACGAGTGGATCGCATTAAACTCTGAATTCAGAAATGGCCCCTACGGGCCGGGCAAATCATAAAGAGACACTGCTCCAGTTAACTCTCGGTGATTCCTCCCAGGTGAGGAGGGTCTACCCTAAAGGTAGTAACGAAAACTCTCTGTAAGCAAGCAACGGCAAACGGGGGAACTAAGACATAAATCGCTATACTCTGGACCTTCTGTAACAAGAGCCCAAAACTAGAACTAACTATAAGCGTGTATTAATCGGGATGCTCTGGACCGGTTCACAGCGGTGACAGCCTGGGTTGCGTTGCAACAGGTGGGCGAGGAAGGACGCCAGCAGAAGGGGGTCGGCTCTGGTGTGGATTTCCGTTCCTTGGAGGAGGCGGCCGGGGTTCCGAGCTGCTGGCCCAACGGCAGGAACAGGTGGCTCCAAACTGAAACGAAGGAGGACACTGAAGGTTAGTCGAGCTAAAGAGTCGCAAACAGAATGGCTGAAAGTCAGGATGTGAACCTCTCCGAGCAGAGTGACGATCTGGCGCCGAGAGCTGGGTGGCGTCTGGTTATATCGCCGCCGAGCCGGCACTTGATTGGTCGACCTCCACCTGTCCCTGCGCTGGCAGATTGTTTCCGGATAGGAAACACCTGTTGCTCCTTCAGTGCTGTTGGGCTGTCTTTCACCGGGAAGGATGGAGAGGGGAGGGGAGAAGAGCACTAACTGGGGCTGGCGGTTGCCAGCCTGACAATTCCAGGGTAATTTTAGATTTTTTCATGAATTTTGGACAGGTTCCAAGTCATTTACGACTAATTTTGGAGTAATTTTCCGTATTTTTACTCATTTTGGACATGTTTTGGGCAGATTTGAGTAATTTTTTATACGAGTTTGGAGTCATTTTGGATAAATCTTGAGTGATTTTAGCAGGAAAAAGTGTACAGAAGCCAAAACTTGCAAAAAAAAAAAAAAACAGGAAAAATGACCCTAAATCATCAAGATGCATATTCTCATGGGAGTTATTTATCGTTTTCTACTTTACAAATTAAAAATATGACAGATTACTATGACTTCATTCCTTCTTTGGTTGTTTAAATCTGTATTCTGAGGTGTTTCCTGCTATTGATTTGTCTTCCAGTGCACTAAAACCACCACAAAGCCATATTAACCAGCTAATAGAGATGATTTTCATCTCTAAACCAGCAGCATCATCACTGCAGAGACGCAGTCAGCAGAGTTTTCTTGTCCTACATTCCCCCTCAGAGGCTCCTGATAAAGAATTCAGGTCACTTCTTGGTATTATCTTGGTGGAAGCAGCGAGCAGAGATGTTGGCATTGAGTCATAATTTCATCATCTGTGTTTAAAATGAGGAGCGGCGAGTGAAACCAGAGGAACGCTAGCGTCCTAAATTGTTTTCTGTCTGTTTCAGCTCTGTGTCCGGCTGGAAGTCCACAGTTCTGCCTGCCTTCCTGGATTATCTGCAGAGAGAAGAACGCCGGGGCTCATCTGAGGCCTAAAGGGAAGAACAGAACAACATCCACAGTGTGACTCCACTCCAGCTGGAGATAAAGAAGAAAACATTTTTATTTACACTCTCCTTCATGTTTGCTCGGCTCAATGTGAACTTTCTGCTCTGAAAAGCGTCTCGTTCTTTACTAGTTGCTAAAAAACCTGTTGTTTTTCACAAAAACTCAACATGAAGGTCACAGAAATTCTACAGATTCTATTAAAGCTGGTTCAACGTAGAAAAAATACAAGATTACAGCTTTTAGAACTTAGAGTTTAGAGTTAGAGTTCTTTTAGGAAACACCAAGTCAGACCTCTATGAACACCTAGACCTCTATGAACATCTAGACCTCTATGAACACCTAGACCTCTATGAACATTAGACCTCCATGAACATCTAGACCTCCATGAACATCTAGACCTCTATGAACACCTAGACCTCTATGAACATCTAGACCTCTATGAACACCTAGACCTCTATGAACATCTAGACCTCCATGAACATCTAGACCTCCATGAACATCTAGACCTCTATGAACACCTAGACCTCTATGAACATCTAGACCTCTATGAACATCTAGACCTCTATGAACACCTAGACCTCCATGAACACCTAGACCGCCATGAACACCTAGACCTCTATGAACATCTAGACCTCCATGAACACCTAGACCTCCATGAACACCTAGACCTCCATGAACATCTAGACCTCCATGAACATCTGGACCTCCATGAACATCTGGACCTCTATGAACATCTAGACCTCTATGACATCTAGACCTCCATGAACATCTAGACCTCTATGAACATCTGGACCTCTATGAACATCTAGACCTCTATGAACATCTAGACCTCCATGAACATCTGGACCCATAACATCTGGACCTTATGAACATCTAGACCTCTTATGAACATCTAGACCTCTATGAACATCTAGACCTCTTATGAACATCTGGACCTCTATGAACATCTAGACCTCTATGAACATCTAGACCTCCATGAACATCTAGACCTCCATGAACATCTAGACCTCCATGAACATCTAGACCTCTATGAACATCTAGACCTCTATGAACATCTAGACCTCTATGAACATCTGGACCTCTAAGAACATCTGGACCTCTATGAACATCTAGACCTCTATGAACTCTAGACCTCCATGAACATCTAGACCTCCATGAACATCTAGACCTCTATGAACATCTGGACCTCTATGAACATCTAGACCCCTATGAACATCTAGACCTCTATGAACATCTAGACCTCTATGAACATCTAGACCTCTATGAACATCTAGACCTCTATGAACATCTAGACCTCTATGAACATCTAGACCCTCTATGAACATCTAGACCCTCTATGAACATCTAGACCTCTATGAACCTACCTATGAACATCTAGCCCTCTATGAACATCTAGACCTCTATGAACACCTGGACCTCTATGAACACCTGGACCTCTATGAACATCTAGACCTCTATGAACATCTAGACCTCCATGAACATCTAGACCTCTATGAACACCTGGACCTCTATGAACACCTGGACCTCTATGAACATCTAGACCTCTATGAACATCTAGACCTCTATGAACATCTAGACCTCCATGAACATCTAGACCTCCATGAACATCTAGACCTCTATGACATCTAGACCTCTATGGAACATCTAGACCTCTATGAACATCTGGACCTCTAAGAACATCTGGACCTCTATGAACATCTAGGCCTCCTATGAACATCTAGACCTCCATGAACATCTAGACCTTCCATGAACATCTAGACCTCTATGAACACCTGGACCTCTATGAACATCTAGACCTCTATGAACCCTAGACCTCTATGAACATCTGGACCTCTATGAACATCTGGACCTCTATGAACATCTAGACCCTTCTATGAACATCTGAACACCCTGAACTTGACATATTTGCCACACATCAGGTTCTACTGATGTTAGAGGCCTAAAACTTTGGTGAAAGTCTGTATTTGTAGCAGGAAATATGGATCCATCCATGCATCTAAATTTTTATTATTGTCTTTTTGGATAATTTTGAGTGTATTTGTTCTTATTTTGGACCTTCCTTGGGCCACAATGTCCACTTTCATTGTCATCTGATCTGTTCTCACCATATTTCATGGCTGCTGGAGTTTTAACTGCAAATCTAAACCTGAACAGACGTAGAAAGCTGAGTAAACTCCTGAATAAACTCAGCCTGAGTGTGAGCATCGCTACCTGACAGGTGTAATTTACCAGCTGGGGGAGGACGGGGGAGGATGGAGGTAACACCGACCCTGTTTCCGTTGGTTCTGCCGGATCACATCGGGTTAAACGTCCCCCTCAGAGGCCCTTCAGCTCCGTTTGCTGGGCAGTTTGTCTGATTTCCCCCGATCTGGTGCAAGCCGTGAACCACTGACACTCCAATCAGAGCTGGTCCAGCTGCCTACCCGGGCCGGGACTGAAACCCCAGACCCCTCCAGACCCCTGCAGACCCCTCCAGAACCAGGACTGATCAAAGCAGGTGGAGGAGTAGATGAGACAGAGGACTTAGAGGTTATTCCTGCCCCCGCCGCTGCTGTCGGTCTGGATCTATTATATAAATCCATTTATGGAAGATAATAACTTCCTCTTTTTCTTCTTCTATCATCTCGGTTGTTTTAGGAGCAAAATGCCGTCGACCAACTGGAACCCAGAGGATGTTTGGACAGGTGTGTGTCCGCCGTTCCAAGTGCACCTGACAGAAGAGATTACTTTTGAAAACCTCAGAGCTCGTCTCCAGCAGGTGAATAGAGGTGGTTAGCTCTGCTTCATGGAGGAACTCCTGTCTGTCTGAGGGCCAACGCGAGCTTCAGTCCCATCAGAGCGAGATGATGTAATAGCAGAAACAAAACATCATCACAGGCACAGCATTAAACTGTGAAGCACGGTGGTGGCAGCATCAATGATGTGAAGCACGGTGCACACAAACAACAACAAAGACACTAAACGACACAAAAGACACATAATGTCACAGTCACAGCCACCGGTTTGGCTTTCGATACACCTGGGACGGGTCGTTGATGGTTTCCAGAACCCTAACATCTAGACAGACTGTCAGCTAAGTTCTTGCTCTTGCTACACCAGATAATAGAGTCCTCTTTATTGATTGTCGGTTGTAGTTTTCTGCTAAAGTTATGTGGGATTCTGGGATTAGTGTTTGGGAATTTCTAGTAGTCTAGGACGTCAGTTATTTCAGGTTAGTGTTTAGTTGTTTCCATCCTGCCTTGGTGGTACCAATCGTGGTTAGCAGTTTGTTTTGGTTGTATCTGTTACTCTGGTTTCCTGTTGTAGTTTATTTTCCTCTGAGTCTTGTACAGGTCTGGCTGTCCTCATTTCCCTGCTTCTGAGCCTCTGTACCCGCCGTAACACAGACACAAAAACAACACACAAAATGACATGAATGAGAAACAGACAACAGAAACGAAGCACAAAACAACACAAGCAGGCCGGTATGTAAAACACATCTTTACACACAGGATTGTTGTTTAGCTTTTGTGTGTTTTTGTGTAGTTTGTCGAGACGTTCCGACTAAAACTCTGGAAGCTGCTCCGGTCTTCACCATCTGTTGGTTGAATCACGACTCTCTGCTTCATCATGCCATCCTCTGACAGCACTGTGTGTGTCTGTGTGTGATTCTGGTGTGTGTCTGTGTGTGATTCTGGTGTGTGTGTGTGTGTGTGTGTGTGTGTGTGTGTGTGTGTGTGTGTGTGAGATGAACTAAACAAAGCCTTTGTGTGTCTTTGTCCTTCGCCTTTTCACCTCTCGGTGTCTCGACGGAGACGACCTGGACTAGTGTGATACGACAACAGACACACAAACACAGACACACACAGACACTCCCCGATAAACGTCCTCCTTCATTCTCCGCTACACACTTTTTGTCGTCCTCCTTTGTTCGGGAAACACTGCAGCTGAAAATGGCACAAACGTTTATCTCCAGTTAACAACACAACTACACAAATGAAGCACAACATGACACCACAACTACACAACACAACAACACAAAGGAAACACAACATGACAAGAAAATGACAAGGAACGACAAGAATACAACACAAAACAAGAAAAAACAGACATGAAGTGCTGCAAAATCACAACAAAAACATGTGAACACATTACAAAAAGACAAAAAATCATCACAAAGTTATGTTAAATTACACAAATCATGCAAAACCACCTCAAAAAATTGCAAAAATCACAACAAAAGTTACAAAAATCACCACAAAATGGTGCAAAATCACTGAAATTAGTGCAAAATCACCATAAATGGTGCAAATTCAACACAAAATTATGCAAAATCATCACAAAAAGGCATAAAATCCACACAAAAAGATGCAAATTCAACATAAAATGATGCAAAATCACCACAAAAAGGTACAAAATCACCACAAAATGATACAAAATCACCAAAAGTGGTGCAAAACCACTTAAATTGGTGTAAAATCAACACAAAAAGATCCGAAATCCCCACTAAATGGTGCAAAATCACCACAATCCTGGGTTCATTTCCAGCTGAACATCTTCGAGACAAACATGCTTGAGTGAAGCTGGAGGGAACAGCAACACAATGACGGCTTTTTATTCTGCGTCCTTGTGTTCGCTGTTCTTCTTCCACTGAGCAGTAATGGATCCACTGCTGCTGCTGCTGAAAAATGAAGCTGCTGTTGCCTCCATTAGCTTCCTGTGGAGAGACACTGCTGGAGCTTCTTCCATTAACTGGCAGCAACACGATGACGGCCGACACCAAACCTTCAGGGTGAAACTCAGGCCACAGTTTTTTGTTTTCACTTTCAAAAATGGGACTCCTGCTGTGACTGCATGTGAAAACAAGCAGGTGAGGGCCGGTCTGTTCTGATAATATCAGTAGAAAACACAAAAAGATGCAAAGTCATCACTAAAAGATGCAAAATCCCAACAGACAGGCACTAAATCAGCACAGAAAGATGCAGACCGACCACTGAAAGGTGCAAAATTACCAAGAAAAGATGCAAAATCATCACAGAAGTCCAACACCCACTGGAAACAAGTCTGAATTTGTGCTGAGTATGTGGACACAGCTCTCACTTTGGTTGTACAGGGACCCAATGACTCATGTCAGAGAGCCTGGTACCCCATACTCCCTCAGTACCCCATACTCCCCCAGTACTCCATACTCCCTCAGTACTCCATACTCCCCCAGTACCCATACTCCCTCAGTACCCATACTCCCTCAGTACCCCCTACTCCCTCAGTACCCCATACTCCCTCAGTACCCCATACTCCCTCAGTACCCCATACTCCCCAGTACTCCATTCTCCCTCAGTACTCCATACTCCCCATACCCCATACTCCCTCAGTACCCCATACTCCCTCAGTACCCCTACTCCCTCAGTACCCCATACTCCCTCAGTACCCATACTCCCTCAGTACCCCATACTCCCTCAGTACCCATACTCCCACAGTACCCCATACTCCCTCAGTACCCCATACTCCCCAGTACCCATACTCCCTCAGTACCTCATACTCCCACAGTACCCATACTCCCTCAGTACCCCATACTCCCACAGTACCCCATACTCCCCAGTACCCCCTACTCCCTCAGTACCTCATACTCCCACAGTACCCCATACTCCCTCAGTACCCCATACTCCCTCAGTACCCCATACTCCCTCAGTACCTCATACTCCCACAGTACCCCATACTCCCTCAGTACCTCATACTCCCACAGTACCCCATACTCCCTCAGTACTCCATACTCCCTCAGTACCCCATACTCCCTCAGTACCTCATACTCCCACAGTACCCCATACTCCCTCAGTACTCCATACTCCCCAGTACCCCATACTCCTCAGTACCTCATACTCCCACAGTACCCCATACTCCCTCAGTACCTCATACTCCACAGTACCCCATACTCCCCAGTACCCCATACTCCCTCAGTACCTCATACTCCCACAGTACCCCATACTCCCTCAGTACTCCATACTCCCTCAGTACCCCATACTCCCTCAGTACCTCATACTCCCACAGTACCCATACTCCCCAGTACCCATACTCCCTCAGTACTCCATACTCCCTCAGTACCCATACTCCCTCAGTACTCCATACTCCCTCAGTACTCCATACTCCCCCAGTACCCAATACTCCCTCAGTACCCATACTCCCTCAGTACTCCATACTCCCTCAGTACTCCATACTCCCTCAGTACCCATACTCCCTCAGTACTCCATACTCCCTCAGTACTCCATACTCCCCCAGTACCCCATACTCCCTCAGTACCCATACTCCCTCAGTAATCCATACTCCCAGTACCATACTCCCTCAGTACTCCATACTCCCCAGTACCCCATACTCCTCAGTACCTCATACTCCCACAGTACCCCATACTCCCAGTACCTCATACTCCCACAGTACCCATACTCCCCAGTACCCCATACTCCCTCAGTACCTCATACTCCCACAGTACCCATACTCCCTCAGTACTCCATACTCCCTCAGTACCCATACTCCCTCAGTACCTCATACTCCCACAGTACCCCATACTCCCCAGTACCCATACTCCCTCAGTACCCATACTCCCTCAGTACCATACTCCCTCAGTACTCCATACTCCCTCAGTACCCATACTCCCTCAGTACTCCATACTCCCTCAGTACTCCATACTCCCCCAGTACCCAATACTCCCTCAGTACCCATACTCCCTCAGTACTCCATACTCCCTCAGTACCCCATACTCCTCAGTACTCCATACTCCCTCAGTACTCCATACTCCCCCAGTACCCATACTCCCTCAGTACCCATACTCCCTCAGTACCCCCTACTCCCTCAGTACCCCATACTCCTCAGTACCCCATACTCCCTCAGTACCCCACTCCCTCAGTACCCAACTCCCTCAGTACCCCATACTCCCTCAGTACCCAACCCCTCAACCCACAGAGCCCCTCTGGGACACGGTCGTAGGCCTTCTCCAGATAAACACGTGGACTGGCAGGTCGAACTCCCATGACCCCCTCAGCAGATGGTTGTTTTTGTTGTTTGTTCTTGTTTTGTAATTTTGTTTCTCATTTTTTTCATTTCATGTCTCATTTTTGCCATTTTGTGTCTGATTTCTGTCATTTTGTGGTCTCATTTTTGTCATTTTGTTTCTCATTTCTGTCATTTCGTGTCCTCATTTTTGCCATTTTGTGTCTTGTTTTTGTCATTTTGTTTCTCATTTTTGTCATTTTGTGTCAAATAATATGTTTGTTTTTTCACAACAGACAAACTAACAGAGAAAAGTGTTGAACTGAGCAGCTCACGGCCCTGAGAACATAAACATTGAGCTGATTGTCCAGAGGTTATCAGATGTTTTTCCTGGAATGTAAATGTAGTGACCAGGACAGAATCCACATTGTTCCTCCTGAATCTGAGGTTCTACAATCAGTCAGAGCCTCCCTTCCAGCCCCCTGGAGTAAACTTTCCTGGGGAGGCTGAGAAGTGTGATACCCGGTAGTTGGAACACACTCTCCAGTCCCCCTTTTTGGAAATAGGAACCACCACCCCGGTCTGCCACTCCACAGCACCGTACCTGATGTCCACAAGACATTGTAGAGACGTATCAGCCAAGACAGTCCAACAATGTCAGAGCCTTCAGCATCTCAAGGAGGATCTCGTCCACACCTGGCGCCATCGAGGAGCTTCTTCAGTACCTCGTGACCTCTACCATGTATATGGATGAAGATTCCCCTGAGTCTTCAGGTTCTGCCTCCTCCACATAATTATGATATTTTCAGATATCTAAGGGATGAGATCAGAGGTTCAGGAGTGAGTTTAGTGTTTAATAAGCAGAAATGATTTGAATCATTTTTAAATTATCCACTTTTTATTAATAATAAAATAAAACTACTGATGTTTAATGGCTCAAATTAGGACTAAAGTTTGGAGCCACAAAGAGGAACAAGGGGAAAATAAAGCTTTATTTAATGATAAATGCAGGGAAATGTAGTAGAAATATGGTTGTCAGTATGAATATAACTAAAACCTCTACAGAAATATGATAAATCAACATAGGAAGAAGCCACATTACAAGCTGCTGTATTTAATTTTTATAAATCCTGTGATTATGTGCAGCAGCCTGCTGGTCTGCTCTGATCATTTCAGGATAAAATATAAAAACAAGTTAAAAAAAATGTGAAAAATAACTACGAAAAGGAACAAAATCACCAAAAGACAATGGAAAATCTTCACAAAACGTGCTAAATCCGGATGAAAATAATAAATCATGAAGAAAAGATGCAAATCACCACAAAAAGATGGTAAATGATCACTAAAACCACAAAATCACAACTAAAACACACAATGAAGACCTTTATGAACATCTGGACCTCTATGAACATCTGGACCTCTATGAACATCTGGACCTCTATGAACATCTGGACCTCTATGAACATCTAGACCTCTATGAACATCTGGACCTCTATGAACATCTAGACCTCTATGAACATCTAGACCTCTATGAACATCTGGACCTCTATGAACATCTGGACCTCTATGAACATCTGGACCTCTATGAACATCTAGACCTCTATGAACATCTAGACCTCTATGAACATCTAGACCTCTATGAACATCTAGACCTCTATGAACATCTAGACCGCTATGAACATCTGGACCTCTATGAACATCTGGACCTCTATGAACATCTAGACCTCTATGAACATCTAGACCTCTATGAACATCTGGACCTCTATGAACATCTAGACCTCTATGAACATCTAGACCGCTATGAACATCTGGACCTCTATGAACATCTGGACCTCTATGAACATCTAGACCTCTATGAACATCTAGACCTCTATGAAACATCTAGACCTCTATGAACATCTAGACCTCTATGAACATCTGGACCTCTATGAACATCTAGACCTCTATGAACATCTAGACCTCTATGAACATCTGGACCTCTATGAACATCTGGACCTCTATGAACATCTGGACCTCTATGAACATCTAGACCTCTATGAACATCTAGACCTCTATGAACATCTAGACCTCTATGAACATCTGGACCTCTATGAACATCTGGACCTCTATGAACATCTGGACCTCTATGAACATCTGGACCTCTATGAACATCCAGACCTCTATGAACATCTAGACCTCTATGAACACCAACATCTTGACCTTGGACGTGAAAAATCTGAAATTCACAGGTTTGAAAAGACAAGGAATCTGTAAAATTCATCCAAAATGTTTTTCAGAGTTTAGTTATTGGTCCTGGACTGAACCTGGGACCAGAACATCCATAAACCACCTAAACGTCTCCCAGATGGACGCCTCAGCCCTGAGCTCTGACTACAGTTTCTATTTCCTTGGTGTTCCTCATCAGGACGGAGAGTAAAATTAGATATTATTAGCGAGTGATTCATGCATGAGGGGGGATCATCTCTGATTCACTGAAGACACCAGCTCTCCTGCTGTTCCTGCATCTCCATCCAAGCTCCTTTTAGAGAAAAAAATAAACAACATTCTGGATGCCAACGCCGTGAAAACAGGACAGAAAAACCAACCAGACCCTCGGTGCTGCTAAAGACATTCAGCAGAGATTCATTGTTCCTGGAACAGAGACAGATCAGGATTAAAGCAGAGCCTTTAAATGTTGCATCTGATGGTTCATGAAGAAGAAAAAAGTGGAAGTCAGGGTGGAGTTTGTGCACTGATTAGTCGTATATCTACAAAATCAGTAACTTAGCACATCATGATGATGTCACCACCATGCTTCACATCATGATGCTGCCACCACCGTGCTTCACATCATGAAGCACGGTGGTGGCAAAAACAAGACAAAATAATGAAAATGAGACACAGAATGAAGGAAGAAACGAGCAGATGATGGATCTGAAGATCAGGAGTCCGGTGAGACGACGTTTCCTGTGAAAGACACCAAACTCTGCAGCGGAACGTCTCCACAGGAAGTCCTGAACGGAAACTTTTCCTGAATGCAGGTTGGTTTGTTTCCATCCAAACCACAGCACTCGTCTGTTTCCTGCCCATCGACGCTCAACACTTGGTTTGATTCCATCATTCATGAGCTGCTGGATCACACTGAGGTTTTCATGAACGCTCGGGTGTTTTTTGTTTTGTTTTGTTTTGTTTTGTTTTTCTCATGGAGCAGCTGTTAAATTTTTAAAGTGAAGAAAGTTATTCTGCCTCCAATAAATAGAAGATTGTTGTAAACAGACTGCAGGTGTCGTTGAGTTATGAAGTTATTCTGCTCATTTACACCATGTTTGGCTTCATTCTGGCAAAACAACAACACTTCTTTGCACAAATCCATTTTTATTCCGATAAATAGATATTTTAAAGATGTTCTATCTGTCAAACCTGGAAAAGTGACTTAAACTACATGTTTAATACAGAAAAACCTCCTCAGACCAGGACAACTTTAACTGTTAGTGGTTCAAAACTGTTTTATTTGATGGATTTGACAGAATTTTACAGTTGTCAGAATTGCTTTTGTCATTTTTTGTCACATTTTTTGTTTCTTTTTGTTTTGTTTTGTGTCGTTTATCTTATTTTGGCCTTTTCTGTCTCATTTTTCTCATATTTGTCTTGTTTTTGTTGGTTTTCTTGTCTTTTTTGTCTGATTTTTTTTGGTTCTGTGTTTCCTTTTTGTCTCGCTTGTGTTATATTATATTTTGTCTTGTTTTGTTGTTTTTTAAAAATCTTTTTTATCTCATTTTTTGAATATTTTATCTTGTTTTTGTTGTTTTTTTGTCTCATTTTTGGAATATTTTGTCTTATTTTTGTTGATTTTTTTTAATCTTTTATTTTATTTTGGGGATATTTTGTCTTGTTTTTGTCTTTTGTGTCTCATTTTTGTAATATTTTGTCTTGTTTTTGTTATTTTTTGCCATTGTGTGGCTCATTTTTAGAATATTTTATCTCATTTTTGTTGTTTTCTGTCATTTTTTGTCTCATTTTTGTCATCCACCTCCGGTCTAAAGTGACTTTCTATGAACGCAAAGCTCCATTTTCAACATGAAAAACTTTCCTGCTGCTCTGGATCCGTCGGGACGAAGCTGCCAGAGGATTTTAATAAAGCAGGAGGATGTTTGGACTCAGATGGAGTCTGATGGGATGGAAGTCCGTTTATCACCCGTCGGCCAAATGAAAGGACTTTTTATTAAACGTCTAGCAGAAGTAATTACATTACCCAGAGACGCTTCTGTTTGGTCCTTTAGCTGATTTATTCTGTTTAAATGATGATGAAACTATTGTTGGGGCGGTTTTATAAATAACTTTGTTCAGATTAGCTGCGAGTGTTCGGCCTCCAGAGGAAGAAAACTGATAAAAACGGAGTTTAAATGAAGGAAACTGAGCATTTAAATTACATCCTGACCTCAGAAGAACCAAAGACTTTTGGTTAATTCTGAAAATTACGCTTGTTTGTTTGCAGAAGCAGCAATCTTCAGGTAAAAATACACTCTTAAAATTGTCATATGCAGCAGAAAATGTGTTTTTAGAGAAAAATGATGAGTTTTAATCAACATAACGAGGACATTTTGGCATTTAAGCATTATTTCTTAACCAAAAAAAGCAGTAAAAGTTTGTTAATTGGACTGTTCTGATGAAAATAAAACATCTAAAGCAGTCGGACTGAAAAATAAACTGCAAAGACGTGATGATTTTAGTTAGAGTTCTCTCCAATCACATAAAAATCCAATAAACTAACAAAACAAGACAAGAAACTCTAAATGAACACATTTCTAAATGTGTTCCAGCAGCATTGCCTCACCTGTCGGACCAGGAAGTAAGACTGCTCCAGCACAAAGTACAAAAAAATGAAAAAATAAAACCCAAACAACCTCACTTTTCTCTTCTACATTCTCATTTATTTTATTGTAAATGTACATGTATATGTTAAGCATCCAAAGTTTTGACTTAAAGATGCATTTAATAGGAAAAAAGGTGCAAACCCACCATGAAAAGATGCTAAATCACCACAGAAACACACTAAAGCGCCACATAAAACTTGCAAATTATCATGAAAGATGCCAAATCACCAAAAAAACCCCAACAAATATATGCAAAAGTACCATGAAAAGATGCAGAATGACCATTAAAGATATGAAATTACCACAAAAAGATGCAAAATCACCACAGAAACACACTAAATCACCACAATAACATGCAAATGACCATGAAAAGAGTCCAAATTACAAAAAAACATGCAAAATCCTGGCAGAAAGATGCAGAAACACAAGTAAAACAAGTAAAAGCCCAACAAAAAGATGCAAAATTACCACTAAAAGGTAGCAAATCATCACAGAAAGGTGCAAAACCACAACTAAACCACAACAAATTTACCACAAAAAGGTGTGAAATCACTATGAAAAGATGCAGGAACACAACATAAACATGCAAAACCTCAACAAAAATGTATAAATCACAATGAAAAGATGTAAAATCTCGACAAAAAAGTGGAAAATCACGACAAAAAGATGCAAAGTTGCCAATAAAAAGTGCTAAATCATCACAATAAACATGCAAATTATGATGAAAAGATGTCAAATCACCAAAAATCCATGCAAAATCCTGACAGAAAGATGCAAAAACACAAAAAATGGAAAATACCAACAAAAATATGCAAAATTAAAACAAAAAAAATACTAAATCATCACAAGGTGCAAAATCACCATGAAAAGATGCAAACCCATCACAGAAATGCCCTAAAAACATGCAAGTTATCATGAAAAGATGTCAAATCAAAAACATGACAAATCCTGACAGAAAGATGTAAAAACACTACTAAAACAAGCAAAAGCCCAACAAAAAGATGCAAAACCACAACAAAAGCACCACAAGAAAAACATTTCCTAAAAACAGGAAACCCCTCCAGTTGGTCTGGTCTGCTGATGTCACTGTGACATCACCAATAAGAAAGTAACCAGGAAGTGCTGAGAGCTCCTGATAAGCAGGTGAACTCTGGAGAAACAGGTGAGTCTGAACTAAAATGTCACTTTAACTGTTGTCTTTTATGTGGTTTTCTGTTGATTTTGGATGTTTTTGCATATTTGAACATTTCTGAGAGATTTTGGGTCTTTTTGAAGTCATTTGCATGTTTTTGTGCTGAATTTCAGTTTGTGTTGCGATTTCATCTGTTTTGTGGTGATTTTGATGTTTTTCCTGGTATATTTGAATCTTTCAAGGTAGTTTTGGCTCTTTTTGAGTGATTTAGTGTCTTTTCGTGGTAATTCTGGCTGTTTTGTGGTGATTTTGCATGTTTATTGTGTTGATTTACAGTTTTTGTTGCAATTTCACCTGTTTTGTGGTAATTTTGGTCCTTTTTTGTTCCGAATTTGAATTTTTGTCGTAATTTCACCTGTTTCTTGGTAACTGTGACCATTTTTGCGGTGATTTTTCATGTTTATGCTGGCATATTTGAACTTTTCACTGTAAGTTTAGCTCTTTTTGTGGTAATTTTACATGTTTTTTTGTTCCAAATTTGACTTTATGTCACGATTTCACTTGTTTTTTTGGTAATTTTGGTACTTTTTGTGGTGATTTTGGCTATTTTAGATCATTTCGATTATTATTTTAGATTATTTAACTGTATTTTGATAAATGTGTACTCTGCTGTTGTTATATTTTCTGATTACGTTGCAGTAAAAATGACAATTTTATTGAAAATTCTATATTTTATTGATGCTTTGACTGTAATGTTCAGTCAGCGTTGGGTTATTTAATGAAATTCCTTCATGTTGCTGCAGAAAATCAATCACTGACTGAATATTTGTCGTATTTTTCACGTGTTTTCTGATTACTGGGAGCAGAATATCTATTTCCAGGAACTCAATCAGGCCTGGAGTGAATAACTGTGAATAAAAAGAATTATTTCATGATCAGAAACACCAGCGGTTGTTCATTCTGTCTGCAGATTACGGTTTTTATGAAATGAAAACTTTAATGGAAGCGTGGGGATTAAATCTGATCGGGCGTGTCGGCTGATATTTTCAATCTATCATGTTAATCTATTCATTTGTGGCGACATGTGGACATGTAGGTCACAGATTAAACTCCTGACAATAAATAATAGAACACTGCAGTTATTTACTGCTGACCTCTGGACCCTGTTTCCTGAATAATACCCACTAATCGCTGCTACGCCACGCAGAGAATGAAGGTTTTGAACGGTTTTTAACTCACATTAATTTACTGTTATTTTATAGATTTTTTTTCCTGTTTTGTTAAATTACAGAGACTAGCTAGGAAAATTAAAGGGAAAAATAGCATTAATTATTGATTTATTGTTTAAAAATCTGTAGTTTGTTCTTTTACAGTATTTAATTGTAAAATTATAGATTTTAAATATATTTAAACTGAAGATATTGTTCTTTTACAGCCATTTAAAAGAAAAATTATGACAAAAAAAAAGTATTAATTTACATCTTGGCTGTAAAAAGAAATCATAATAAAAGGCTTAAAGTGGCAAAATGTGTGATGGTAAAATTTCATTTTTCAAAATTACCATCATTTAAAAAACAAAAACTTTGTATATTAAGGACAAAAAACTGTCAATTATCTTTGACTGTCATTTCACAAATTTTGATAGTGGCTTTTGGTTTTTCATCTTTCTTACAGCTTTTTTATTTTTTCTATTTTTTAAATTAATTAATTAATTAATTTACCGTTTTTAAAAGTTACTCCACCATTTTTAACATATTTTTTCTGGCATTTTGCTCCAAGATTTTTATTTTTATTCTTTTTAATAATAATATTTCATAATATATACATACAGTGTATATATATATATATATATATATATATATATATATATATATATATATATATATATATATATATATATATATATATATATATATGTTATTGTTTAATATAATATATTGTAATTATGTTTTATATTTATTTTTATAGTGTTTTAAAGTTTTTTCACTTTAATTAATTAATTAATTAATTAATTAATTAATTAATTAATTAATTAATTAATTAATTAATTAATTAATTAAAAGTTTGTAGATGTTGTTTGAAAATTTTCAACATATTTTTCTGACATTTTGCTGCCAGATTTTTTTAATCTTAATTCATGCATTTATTGTTATTATTATTTATTTTCTATTAACTATTTCTTTTTTTTTCTATTTAAAAAGTTAGTTTGTAGACATTATTTCACCATTTTTAATATATTTTTTCTGGCATTTTGCTGCCAGATTTAAATTTTTTGTACTCTTTTTCTTTTAATTTATCTATTTATTATTATTAATATTATTATTTTTTAAGATTAGTTTTCCATTTTTACAGTTTTTTTCTTGTTTTTTATTAACAAATGAGACACAAAATGACAAAAACAAGAAACAAAATGACAGAAAATTTGACAAAAATTACAAAAACAAGACACAGAATGGTGAAAATGAGACAAAAAATGACAAATGAGACACAAAATAACGATAAATTAGACAAAAATGAAACACAAAATGACAAAAACAAGACAAAAAATGACCAAAAAAATTGACAAAATTGACAAAAACGAGACACTGAATGACAGAAAGAGACAGACACTGGCGTCTCCAGAGATTTAGTGACTTAAATCCAGTCCAGTACGTTTCCTGCTGCTTGTGTCCATCATGGCGCTGTCCCCACTCATCCATCATCGGCGTCCCCTTGTCCATCATCGGCGTCCCCTCGTCCATCATCGGCGTCCCCTCGTCCATCATTGGCGTCCCCCTCGTCCATCATTGGCGTCCCCTCGCCCATCATCGGCATCCTCGCGTCCATCATCGGTGTCCCCCTCGTCCATCATCGGCGTCCCCTCGTCCATCATTGGCGTCCCCCTCGTCCATCATCGGCGTCCCCTCGTCCATCATCGGTGTCCCCCTCGTCCATCATCGGCGTCCCCTCGTCCATCATCGGTGTCCCCCTCGTCCATCATTGGCGTCCCCTCGCCCATCATTGGCATCCCCCTCGCCCATCATCGGCGTCCTCGCGTCCATCATCGGTGTCCCCCTCATCCATCATTGGCGTCCCCTCGCCCATCATTGGCATCCCCCTCGCCCATCATCGGCGTCCCCCTCGTCCATCATTGGCGTCCCCTCGCCCATCATCGGCGTCCTCGCGTCCATCATTGGCGTCCATCATTGGCGTCCCCCTCGTCCATCATTGGCGTCCCCTCGCCCATCATTGGCATCCCCCTCGCCCATCATTGGCGTCCCCTCGCCCATCATTGGCGTCCCCTCGCCCATCATCGGCGTCCTCACGTCCATCATCGGCGTCCCCCTCGCCCATCATTGGCGTCCCCTCGCCCATCATTGGCGTCCCCTCGCCCATCATTGGCGTCCCCTCGCCCATCATTTGCGTCCCTCTCGTCCATCATTGGCGTCCTCTCGTCCATCATCGGCGTCCCCCTCGTCCATCATCGGCGTCCTCTCGCCCATCATTTGCGTCCCCCTCGTCCATCATTGGCGTCCTCTCGTCCATCATTGGCGTCCTCTCGTCCATCATCGGCGTCCTCTCGTCCATCATCGGCGTCCTCTCGTCCATCATCGGCGTCCCCCTTGTCCATCATCGGCGTCCCCCTCGTCCATCATTGGCGTCCCCCTCGTCCATCATCAGCGTCCCCCTCATCCATCGTTGGCGTCCCCTCGTCCATCATCGGCGTCCTCTCGTCCATCATCGGCGTCCCCTCGTCCCTCGGCTCTTTAGTGAGACTGGAGGCAGGTTTCCACGGCGATGCGGCATTGTGCATTCAGAACACACCTGCTGCTGCTAATTGTAATTCAGCGGCGCTAACGGCGGCCGCGCTGAGCGGCTCCACTTCACTCCTCTCCAGCCTCATCAGGATCATCCTCATGTCAGTCAGTAAACAAGGGCCCTGGAAACGTTGGCTTCTTATTCTGTCCTGTGGAAGTTAAAACTCTTTCCTGCTGAAAAGCAACAAACGTCTTCACTTCAGAGCTGCAGGAGAAGACGGAAAAGGGTTAAAATCTGATTTAGACTCAACACTGAGAGAAGAAATAGACCCGAAAGTTAAAATTCTGGAAAATCTGCCTCCTCAGAGTCCGCTGATTCTGTATCTACAGGAACTTTCGTGTATTTAAAACAACAGAAAGGAGGCAAAATTTACAGAAAGATACACAAAATAAAATGAGACAAAACAATGAAAACAGGAAAACACAAAATGACTCAAGTGACACAAAAAAGACACAAGCCAAAAAATTAGACAAAAATGACAAAAGTGAGATAAAGGAAAAAAAATTCGACAAACGCAAGATACGACAGAAAAGAGACACAAAATAAAATAAACACGAAACGTCAAAAACTGAACAAAAATGTGACACAAAACAAGAAAACGAGACAAAAATAACAAAATGAGACATTAAATGACAAAAAAGACACAAAACAACAAAATGAGACAAAATACATAAACTACAAAACAAGGCATAAATTGAGACACAAAACAACAAAAACAAGACATGAAATGACAAAAACGAGACACAAAATGACAGAAATGAGACAAAAAAATGACAAAAATGAGACACAAAATGACAAAAATGAGACAAAATTTAAAAAAGACATAAAAAGATAAAAATGAGACACAAAACGACAAAAATGAGACAAAAAAGACAAAAATAAGACACAAAATGAAAAAACAGGACACAAAATGTCCCAAATGAGACACATGACAAAAAACTGGACTACAAAAAACAGACAGAAACCGACAAAAACAAGAAAAATATGAGACACAAGATTAGAAAAATGAGACACAAAACAACAGAAACAAAAAACACACAAAACTGCCACCACCATGCTTCAAGTCATGATGCTACCACCACCATGCTTTAATGACATCAGCCTCCATTTCCATCTGTTATGGACTTATCTGTAATAAACAGTTCATGGCTGCCACTGAAGACAATTCAAAACTCCAGTTCGTCATTAAAATCCTGTTAAAATATAACTGGATAACATCAGATGTGATAAAATATGATTCATATTCTTGTGAAACCTCCTAATTTCAGGGGCAGTTATTGAGTAAATCTGATCACAGTGTCCTGTGACGGTTTGGTACAACCCGTGCTCGTCTGAACATGGATCAAACATGTTAATTCCAGGTTCTTTGATGTCCCTGTGACTCCACCTGGACGTTCAACAATGGGACGCCTGTCCTCTGCTGCTTCCTGTTAGCATTCACATTCACATTCACACTCTTTTTTTACACCTGCCGCTTGCTATTTCTCTTTTTGTCATCAGAGAAAGACCTTGTGCTAACTTTCCTCCGCACCGCCGGCACATTCTCTGCTTTTCAACATGGAGAACTCAATTATCCTCAGACATAAAAGAACCAAAGCGTTCTCACTTCTAACGAGGTGTTCTTCATGAATGAATAATAAGTGGTAACTATTGGTTCTTATGGATGATAAATAAACCATCTGGCTGCTTCTGATTTATAGATCAGTTAAAGACACGGATCTAAACTCTCTTTTGTCCAGTCTGATTCATCTCTACTATATTACTTTACTATAGACCACGATATACGACTATACACAACTATAGAGGACTATACACAACTATAGACAACTATAGATGACTATAGACTATACACGACTATACACAACTATAGAGGACTATACACAACTATAGACAACTATAGATGACTATAGACTATACACGACTATACACAACTATAGACAACTATACACAACTATAGACAACTATAGACAACTATAGATGACTATAGACTATACACGACTATACACAACTATAGCTGACTATTGACTATACACGACTATACACAACTATAGACGACTAGACAATTATAGATGACTATAGACTATACACGACTATACACAGCTATAGATGACTATAGACTATACACGACTATACACAACTATAGACAACTATACACAACTATAGATGACTATAGACAACTATAGATGACTATAGACTATACATGACTATACACAACTATAGATGACTATAGACTATACACGACTATACACAACTATAGATGACTATAGACTATACACGACTATACACAGCTATAGACGACTATAGACAATTATAGATGACTATAGACTATACACGACTATACACAACTATAGATGACTATAGACAACTATAGATGACTATGGACTATACACAACTATAGATGACTATAGACAACTATAGATGACTATAGACTATACACGACTATACACAACTATAGACAACTATACACAACTATAGACAACTATAGACGACTATAGACAACTATAAATGACTATAGACGACTATAGATGACTATAGACGACTATAGATGACTATAGATGACTATAGACGACTCCAGACGACTCCAGACGACTGTAGATGACTATAGACGACTATAGATGATGATAGAGGACTACAGATGACCAAAGACGACTATAGACAACTATAGATGACTCTAGACAACGATAGATGCCTATAGACGACAACAGATGACTATACACAACTATAGACTACTATAGACGACTATAGATGACTGTAGACTATAGATGACTCCGGACGACTATAGACAACTATAGATGACTCCAGATGACTATAGACGACTGTAGACGACTATAGATGACTCCAGACGACTATAGATGACTATAGATGACTCCAGACAACTATAGATGAATATAGATTACTACAGATGACTATAGACGACTGTAGACGACTATAGATGACTCCAGACGACTATAGATGACTATAGATGACTCCAGACGACTATAGATGACTATAGATGACTCCAGATGACTATAGATGAATATAGATTACTACAGATGACTATGGACGACTATAGACGACTCAAGACGACTATAGATGACTATAGACAACTATAGACAACTATAGACGACTATCAATGTTAATATGTGACTATAGATGACTATAGATGTTAATATGCGACTATGGATGACCATAGATGACTATAAATGATTATAGATGACTTTAGATGTTAATATGACACTATAGACGTTGACGAGTAATAAGAGGTAACTCTTGGTTCTTATGGATGATAAATAAACCATGTGGCTGCTTCTGATTAATAGATCAGTTAAAGACACGGATCAGAACACTCCTTTATCCAGCCTGATTCATCTCTACTGTCTACATGTTTAATCCTGATAATAACTGCAAGATCAAGCCTCATTTTTCCATTTTTCATCTTAATAAAACCCCATGTGTTGAAATGTACCAGAGAGGGAACCCTTCTCTTTGAATAACTGGTGAAAGGCCACAGGAAAATGTCTGTAATCCCACTAAATCGCCTCATTCGAATCAGCCGTTAGATTCAGTTCAATGTCCAGAAACTGATAAATCAGATCCAAACAGAGACATTCTGAAGGCTGTGAGGAGTCCTTTGGAAGTCCGAAAGCCCAGAAACCTCAATCTATCCGTCTATCCGTCTACAGAGAGGGAAGAAGTTTTCAGATCCTGTATTTATTAAAAGTACCACAGCAGAAATGTGAAAAAGAAGTGCATTGTGAGTGTTTTTGTGGCAGCTCGTAGCTCCGGTTTGATGTTCAGGGACAGCAGACGAAGCTGAAGCCTCCACACGACATGATTAATTCAAGAGGAAGGAAGAAAAATCAAAGTTCTGACACAGAAATCTATTCTCAGTTTCATTCTAATCTTTGTTTTTCACTCAGATTCTGGATCAGTTGAACATTTAGTGGAAAGTGACACGTTTCATTGAAATCACAAGTCGACTGCACACGGTCACGACTATACAAACTATACACGACTATACACGACTATACACGACTATAGATGACTATACAAAACTACACACGACTATAGATGACTACACACGACTAATTACAACTATACATGATTATAAATGACTATAGACGACTATCGATAACTATAGATGACTATAGACAACTATAGACGACTATAGACTACTATAGATGACTATAGATGACTATAGATGACTATAGATGACTATAGATGACTATAGACGACTATAGACGACTATAGACGACTATAGACTACTATAGACTACTATAGACGACTATAGATGACTATAGATGACTATAGATGACTATAGATGACTATAGACGACTATAGACGACTATAGATGACTATAGATGACTATAGATGACTATAGATGACTATAGACAACTATAGATGACTATAGATGACTATAGACGACTATAGATGACTATAGACGACTATAGATGACTATAGATGACTATAGACGACTATAGATGACTATAGACGACTATAGATGACTATAGATAACATTAGATGACTATAGACGACTATAGACTATAGATGACTATAGATGACTATAGATGACTATAGACGACTATAGATGACTATAGACGACTATAGATGACTATAGATGACTATAGACGACTATAGATGACTATAGACGACTATAGATGACTATAGATAACATTAGATGACTGTAGACGACTATAGACTATAGATGACTATAGATGACTATAGATGACTATAGACGACTATAGATGACTATAGATGTCAATACACAACTATAGATGACTATAGACGACTATGCTCGGTTACACTTGACAGTACTCGACAATACATGACTACACAAGTATACTTGACTATAGACCACTATACATGACAGTACACAACTGTACACAATTATACACAACTATACATTAATCTATTTTAATTTTATTTTATTTTAGTCTTCCCCTTAACATGAACTAGAACACACAAATGCTCCCGTTTTGTGTGTTTTGTGGTGAAAGATGAAGTTGGATGTTGTGGTCGTCGTGTTTCTGAGTTCTGAGCTGTTGTTTTTGTTTTTATCCACTACAGAGTCCTCAAATCCAGACCTTATTATTTCTGGAGCCTCTTCCTTATATGCAGGTCTGTTGGGTTGCCAGGTTGCACCAGAAATCCTTCAGTCAGCTTCAATAACAAAGTAGAACTTCTCAAAGTAAGAAAGTTTTGTCTGATTATCAACCTGGCAGATTACTAGCTTTAATATTCAACACCATGATGATGCCACCACCATACTTCACATCATGATGCTGCCACCACTATACCCTCTTATATCTAATATGCTTCTTTTATCTGATATATTCCATTGACTACTTTGCAGAATTCTGTTTTCACTTTGACATGAAAGAGTCTTTATTGGTTCAGGATAGATAGATAGATAGATAGATAGATAGATAGATAGATAGATAGATAGATAGATAGATAGATAGATAGATATGGGTGTGTCGTTTCTCCGGTGCCCCCCTCCTCCCCCCTCCCTCCACCGTCGGTCGTCCTCGTGCGCCAACAGCCGCCTCCGACCGGCGGGAAGCATGCGCTGGATTCCGTGGCAGAAATTTAAACTTTAACGATCCCTTAGATGTGAAATTAAAAAACAATTCTTCTTCAAGCTTCACCTGTACGGGAGGGGACGTACACCGGAGGCTCTAACCGGACACCGGACGGAGATCTGACCGACAATGTGACGCTGTGGAGCGGCGACGGAGGATTATGTGTTCGGTCTGTACCGGAGGCTCTAAAAATAGGCGAGTTTCGGTGCGCGGAGTGAAGCTGCTGCTCTGAAGAAGTGTTTTTGCTCGTTAACGTCTCCGTGGTGGATTAGGAGCGGATACCGGAGGATACCGAGACTACCGGACCCAGGCTACCGGACCGGGCTGCTCCGGTGGGTGGATGTTTGGATGCTGCACTCAAGGACACCTTCTCCTCTTCTTCTGGGCTTCTAACCGGAGCAGGATTTCTGCACACCGACGTTACCGGAATTAGAGGCTCCGTGCGGCACTTTCTGTGTGGATACCGTGGCTCGGCTCGGCTCACCGGACGGCACCGGCTCCGGTACTTTGGAGCATCCCGGGGAGGCTGCGGCTCCGTCCGTCCGCCCACCGGCGTCTCTTTTCAGGATTTATTCCACCGGCACCTGGATCCAGTTGGTTTCGGTATTTTTCTACCCTGACTGCGCGCGCGTCTGTTCAGCTTCTACCGCACACACGCACGCGCGCACAGAAGTCCCCAGATCGGCTCCGAGCAGCCGAGAGTTGGATAAGAGCTCCGTTTCTCCCGCCCGCTTTCTGGGCTTTTTGTGATTTAAAACCGAGACCGGGAGTGAAGGAGGATTTACCGGGGAGGAGCGGAGCCGCAGATCGATGAAGGTAAGGCTGCTCTGATCATGCGGGGTGTGCGTGTGACGGTGGCGGGGCTCTGCGGCTCCTCGGTGCCACCGGAGGAAGCCCGGCCAGGCGCGCCGCGGTGCCAACACCAGTTTTATTCTGAATGTGATGAGACTCTGCTGTCTCCTGGCTCGGTGTGTGACTCCCGTTGTTTCCCGGTGCTGGGGCCCGTGCCCTCCCGGGCTGGGGAGCTCCGTGCCCTCCTCCCGGGGCTGCGGGGAGCTCCGTGCCCTCCTCCCGGGGCTGTGGACTCCTGGTCCCGGAGCTCCGAACCTCCCGCTGCGCTCTGGGGGAGAATTTGTTCTGGATGGTTTTTATTTCTGTGTGTTTTTGCTGGGAGGATGGTGCATGCATGGGAATGTGCGCGCGTGCACGGGCTGCCAGGCGCGTGCACAGCGTGTGTGTGTTTTCATAGAGGAGGGGGGCTCTGTGTGTTTCTGAAGCTGCCTCATCATGCCGCTCCAGCTGAGTGGCGTTATACAGCCGCATCTATTATGCAGGAGGAGAGGAGATGAGAACACGAGGAGAGGAGAAAATAAAACATGAGGCTGCAGAAGAAAATCACACCTGTGCGTTAGAGAGGAGCACCGGAGCTTCAGGAAGCTTCAGGACCTGATGGTGCTTCTGCTTCCTGAAGCTTCCTGGAGGCTGGAGGTGGATTTGTGGAACAAAAAGACTCAAATTATCTCCAAAATTACTCACAAATTCCCCAGAATGAAGCAAAAATGCTCCAAAATGTCTAAAATTTGCACAAAATGACTCAAAAATGCTTTCAAATGCCTAAAGAATTCACCAAAATGACTCAGAAATTCTCCAAAATGACTCAGAAATTCTCCAGAATGACTCAAAAATTCTCCAAAATGACTTTAATTTGTACAAAATGACTCAAAAATTCTCCAAAATGACACAAAAATTCCCCCAAATGAGTTAAATTTGTACAAAATTACTCACAAATTCTCCAAATGGACTCAAAAATTCCACCAAAAATTCTCCAAAATGTCACAGATTTGTACAAAATGAGTCAAAAATTGAAGCTGTAATGCTCCAACACATCCGACCTGAGCATGCAGATTTTTTTTCCTCCTTCAGATGTGAAGCTGCTGGTAGTTGCAGATGAACTCCAGGTTCAGGATCCAGAAGTTCTGCAGGTCTGGTTCCTCAGCTGGAGGTGGAGTTTCTGTGTTTAATTCTTCTTTCTGGAAGACGGAATTGCAGTTTTTTTCTGACAGAAGTTGCAGTTTGATTGCAATATGTTTGTTCAAAGCCGAGCTTCAGTTCAAAGTTGAAGGTTTCTTTCATCACATATAGCTTGACTTACAGTCTTTGCAATCCACTGGTTCCATTTTTGTCATCAGAAGCATTTACAAAATGAGGACAACTTTGTAGAACATGACAGTTAAAACCCTGGGTCACACATGTTGCACAAAATGAAAGAAAAATTTTCCAAAATGTTTTGAATTTGCACAAAAAGCTCAAAAATTCTCCAAAATGACTCTAAAATGTCTAAAATTTGCACAAAATGACTCAAAATATCTCTGAAATGACTCCAGAATGACTCAAAATGTTCCAAAATTACTCAAAAAATGCTCCAAAATGTCTTAAAGTTGTATAAAATGACTCAAAATATCACAAAAATGTCTCAAATTTGTACAGAATGACTCACAAATGCTCCAAAATGTCTTAAATGTGCGCAACATGACTCAAAATATCTCTAAAGTGGCTCAAAAATTCTCCAAAATGACTGAAAATATCTCCAAAATGTGTCAAATTTGCACAAAATGATTCAAATATTCTCTAAAATATCTGAAATTTATACAAAATGACTCAAAAATTCTCCAAAATCTCTCAGATTAAAACAGAATGACTCCAAATATGTCCAAAGCTGCTGGTAGCTGCAGATGAGCTGGTGGAGGATGCAGCTCCAGAACCTCGGAGAGCTCCAGCTTCAGGATCCAGAGGAAACAGAATTACTCAAGAATGACTCAAAAATTCCCAAAAATGACTAAAAAAACACCAAAATGTCTTAAATTTGTACAAAAAGACTCCAAAATGCTCCAGAATGTCTACGATTAGTATAAAAATGACTCAAAAATTCTCCAAAATGTCTCAAATGTGCATAAAATGTCTTAATTAGCTGTTGTTGCGATGTGCTGGTTGCATTTTTTCACATTTTGATGCTGAACCGGTTCATCTCTGAGTCCGACCAGCAGCTGCTGAACACCCAGAGCAGATATTTTATTCTTTAAATCCTCTCTGATCCATGCTTCTCGTCTTTTTTCCTTCTATTGTCGAGGCAGTGGCAGCTGTAGATGAACACACCCTCCCATCTTTCCTCTCCTCCAGCTGACCTCAGACCTCCTCCAGCCCTCAGCAGGTGATGAAGTGATGTTCTCAGGTAGCTGTAGCTCCTCCACTGCTGCAGCTCTGCATGCTTTCCTCTCATTAGCAGCCTCTTCTTCTTCTTCTACCTCCACATTTAGCCTAGTCAGGATCTCTCTCTCTCAGGATTCCTCATTCCAATATGTCTCAGATTTGCACAAAATGACTCAAAAATTCTCCAAAATGGCTGAGAAGTGCTCCAAAATGACTTAAATGTCTCCAAAATGACTCAAAAATGCTCCAAAATGTTTTCATCGTCCTGAAACTTATGGAACAGTCTGGATCTCTAAATATACACAATTGTTTAAAAAAAAAAAAAAAAAAAGAAGAAAATGTACAGAAAAATTCACAAGACTGTGTGAAAACTGTGATAATGTGGAATAGCCAAGGTGTTCTTAGTAGGTTTACTCATAGACGGTTCGACGCAAACAGGAAATGGTCGGGTTTCACCTCAAACCCTGAAATGACCTCAGAAATCACAACAAAAAGATGAGAAATCACAATAAAAAGCCATGAAATCACCACAAAAAGATGAGAAATCACAATAAAAAAAAACATGACATCACCACAAAAAAACTAAGTCAACACAGACAGACAAAATCATGTGTTGATATTGTTGTACTTTCATAAATCATCTGAATATGGGCAGGTGCAAAATAGTCTGTTCTTATCATTTCAGTATAAACTACAATAGGACCCAAAATCACCACAAAAAAAGATGAGAAATCACAATTAAAACCCATGAAATCACCAGATGCAAAAGCAACACAAAAATATACAACTCTAAATCACTATAAAAGATGTGAATTTACCTCAAAAACCCTTAAAAAAGTCACCATAAAAAGATCAGACCATTTAAAGTTCAGGTTCTGTTTGTTTTTTACTCATTTGTTTTTTTTAACTCTTTTTTTTGTCTGAAATAAATCAAATAAATCAAACAAACAGAGGAAAATGTGGTGTTAGTGTTGGGTTAGACTGACAGACGGGTTGGGTTAGATGGACAGACGGGTTGGCATTAGACGGACAGACGGGTTGGCATTAGACGGACAGACAGGTTGAGTTAGACGGACAGACGGGTTGGCATTAGATGGACAGACGGGTTGGCATTAGACAGACAGACGGGTTGGCATTAGACGGACAGACGGGTTGGCATTAGATGGACAGACAGGTTGAGTTAGACGGACAGACGGGTTGGCATTAGATGGACAGACGGGTTGGCATTAGACAGACAGACGGGTTGGCATTAGACGGACAGACAGGTTGAGTTAGACGGACAGACGGGTTGGCATTAGATGGACAGACGGGTTGGCATTAGATGGACAGACAGGTTGAGTTAGACGGACAGACGGGTTGGCATTAGATGGACAGACGGGTTGGGTTAGATGGACAGACGGGTTGGCATTAGACAGA
Organism: Amphiprion percula; assembly: GCA_003047355.2. Lineage (NCBI taxonomy): Eukaryota > Metazoa > Chordata > Actinopteri > Pomacentridae > Amphiprion > Amphiprion percula. Next base: position 37,981,561 of record CM009716.1, read on the forward strand.
CAGACGGGTTGGCATTAGATGGACAGACGGGTTGGGTTAGATGGACAGACGGGTTGGCATTAGACAGACAGACGGGTTGGCATTAGACGGACAGACAGGTTGAGTTAGATGGACAGACGGGTTGGCATTAGATGGACAGACGGGTTGGCATTAGATGGACAGACGGGTTGGGTTAGATGGACAGACGGGTTGGCATTAGACGGACAGACGGGTTGGGTTAGTTGGATAGACGGGTTGGCGTTAGATGATAGACGGGTTGGGTTAGATGGACAGACGGGTTGGGTTAGACGGTCAGACGGGTTGGGTTAGATGGATAGACGGGTTGGGTTAGATGGACAGACGGGTTGGGTTAGACGGACAGATGGGTTGGGTTAGATGGACAGACGGGTTGGGTTAGACGGACAGACGGGTTGGCATTAGACGGTCAGACGGGTTGGCGTTAGACAGACAGACGGGTTGGGTTAGATGGACAGACGGGTTGGGCTAGACGGACAGACGGGTTGGCATTAGACGGTCAGACGGGTTGGCATTAGACGGTCAGACGGGTTGGCGTTAGACAGACAGACGGGTTGGGTTAGATGGACAGACGGGTTGGGCTAGACGGACAGACGGGTTGGCATTAGACGGTCAGACGGGTTGGCGTTAGACGGACAGACGGGTTGGCGTTAGACAGACAGACGGGTTGGCGTTAGATGGTCAGACGGGTTGGGTTAGATGGACAGTCGGTCAACCAGAGACCGGCTGCTTTCTAACAGCGGTGGAGGATGCTAACGTGTTAATGCGGCTGGAGTGCTGCGTTGTTTTGTGGCGACTGTTATCATTTGAGAGCATCACAACGTGTTTCACATCCCATTAGCACAGAGAGCACATCCCACCTCCCCACTCACACTCTGCTATTTCCATCCGACACATTTGCTGCCGTAGCGTCCTTTTGTCAGGCGGCACAGAAAAAATTCAACCTGTCATTTCTGAAAGCTGCACAAACATCTCGGCGTAAAATGTTTTCCACAACAAAAAGGATCCGAGCTCGACAACTGGAGGTTACATCAGCTCACGTCGTCCGTTAATCTGCTCACCACAACTTTAAACGCGATGCAGATGCAAATTGAAAAATGTTTAGACTTCAACAGTGCGTAAAAATCAGGACCAATGCTCTTAGCTTTAGCCTCCCTCATCTGTGCATGTAACAGGTTAGCATTGCCTTAGGGTTAGGATGGACAGGAAGTGATGTATATGTGGCCTGTACATGCTCCAATCTGACTCAGGCTTTACATGTATGATCAGAGTATGGCCTTCTCCAGATACACAGGCCAAAATACACTCTCAGTCACAGCGCCACCTGGTGGACATGCATGGATGTGAGGACCCGATCAACACTGCTTGCAGCTTTAATTAGGGTCCGACCATCAAGAGTGCGAAAGACTCTATTGCAGGGGCGTCAAACTCATTTTAGTCCAGGGTCCACATTCAGCCCAATTTGATCTCCAGTGGACCGGACAGCTTAATGACCTACAACCTGAAAGTTCTTCACAAAAATAAGATCAATTTCATCAACATTCAGCCTCAGTTTATCATTTCCACATCACAACTTCCAGATCACAGAGTGCCTACAAAGGAACACAACATTTAGTCACCTGGAACTGAATGATATAGCATTTTAGTTTATGATCAAAACAACAAAAGTCAGACAAAAAAAGACAAAAAAACCCAACAAAAACAAGACAAAAAATGAGAGAAATGACACTAAATAAAACAAAAGCGACAACACAAGCGAGACAAAAAGTCCACAAAACGACACAAGCGATGCTTAAAACAACAAATAAAACAAAATATAAAATAATGACAAAAATAAGGTTAAAAGCACAAGCGAGACAAAAAGGAAGCAAAAAACAACAAAAACATGAGAGAAATGACAAGTCAGAAGAAAAAGGCAAAAATAACAAAAACAAGACAAAAATAAGACAAAAACCACAAATGAGACAAAAAGGAAACAAAATGACAAAAACGAGAAACAAACAACAAAAGTCTGACAAAAAACAACAAAAACAAGACAAATTATTACAAAAATGAGACACAAAATGACAAAAGAACAATGAATGATCTAGTAACGCTGCTTGCAGCTTTAATTAGGGTCCGAGCATCAAATGGTTGAGACTCTATTGAAATGCAAGGAATTATTTTTCTTCACTATTATTCTTATTTGAAAACGCGTGAAACTTTGCACACACATCAAAAAATTTTATATTTTAGGGGAATTGCATAGATGTCAGCCAAAGTGGCTCCATAGCGCCTCCTCGCAAATTTCAAACATTTCCTACGGCCAGTGCGTGTCACCTACAGTTATGAAATCTGATACACATATGTAACTCATGAAGACACACAAAAATGTAATTGTCACTCATGCCCAAAACCCAACAGGAAGTCGGCCATTTTGAATTATGTGTCATATTTTGGACGATTTTGGACCAATTTTTGCACATTTTCAAAAGCTATAAACTCAAACGGTAAACCAACAGAGCTGAAATTTGGGCAGAAAGTACACCAGACATGGGTGATCAAAAGTTAGCAAAGTGCTCCACAGAACTCTGAGAGTGTGGAAATGGCGGCTGGTGGAATTTTGACAATTCGCCATGAAACAGGAAGTGCTGTAAAACTAGCCTGTACATTCTCCAATCTGCCTCAAACTTCACATGTATGATCAGACGCCGACCCTGCTAACATACATAGGCCGATATAGATTCACAGTGATACCGCTGCCACCTGGTGGACAGTTTTGATAGTTCGCCATCAACAAGGCCACAAGCCAAAATATGCTCTCTATTGCAGTTCCACCTGGTGGACATGCTTGGATTGGCTGACCAGCAAAGATTCAAGGACCCGACCAATGCTGCTTGCAGCTTTAATTATATCTTTATTTCTAGCCTCGTACTTTTGTCAAAGCTTCTTTCATGCCTCAGGTGCTTTAACGTGTACAATTCCCCAATGAGGGATCAATAAGGCATATTTTATTTAATAATTTCTAAGAATACCGTTTTCTCACATGTGATCTAAAGAAACTCAAATTTGCTTAAATTCGTGGCACCCGGCTTGTGATATTTTACATTTTTACCCACTATACAGACATTAGAAATGAAGAGAAAAGTCAAGATCGCAGCTTCGGTTCACCTTTTTATTTGGTGGAAACGAGCAGCTTTAAAGTGTGAAACAGAAAAAAACACATCCAGCGACGGGTGGTTCTTGTTAATATCACACGCTATTCATAGAATGTCCTGTTTTTAATTGAAACACCTCCCATCTGCTCTGTTAGCTCCTCGCACCTTTAATTGATACCCAGCGTCACCAGCAGCCTGGATTCACGCGTCTCTGAAACAGCAGCAGGGGAATCAGTTACGTCACATCCAGACTTCCAGATAATTAACTTTAACGCTAATGTGAGGTTATTCTTACTTACAGTGAGACTGAAACTGATCCCGAGTCAGTTTGATGCTAATGAGCTCCAAGGAGGCTAATTTTACACTTTTTGATTGTGTATTCTCTGACATCTTCACAGTCTGGACATCATTTAGCCTCTTTCAGACCATCTCCAGTGAAAATAAAGAGTCTTTGCTGTGTTAAATTGTCCAGCTAGTGTTTTTTTTATCTGCTGGAAGACCCATCATGAGTGAAACAGCAGTAATGATTGAGTATTTCCATGTTAAAACTGCATCGAATCGAAGACCATACAACGGATTCAGACTTCTGGGGTTTCATTTGTCACAAAGCTAAAGGACCAATCCTGTCAGGTTGTAGGTTTTGGTTTCCTTGATCATTCTTCTTCTTCAAAAGATCTGATTAAAACATGTATGGCTGAATCATTATAGCTGAATATGTGCAATAGAAATACGAGTGATGGTGTTGAAGCAGCACATGATGCTACGACGTTCTCTTCTTTTAATTGGTTTAGCTCAATAACAGTTTGTCTGCTGCAGTTCTGTCACTTTTAATTCCCACTATGGCACAGATCGTAGAGCATTATTAGTTATTCTTTTCCAGACTCTGTTTCAGGTTAATCTGTGGCTTCCTGCTAACTTACCGGCTAGCCGCTAGTGTAGCATTAGCCCCTGTGAAAGCAGCTAATTTCCTGATTTTTAGAGATGTTTGTACCTCTTGTCCAGTTTTTACAGGTTGTGTTTCTGCAGAGAGACGAATCCGTCAGAACAGAGCGTTGAAGTTAACCTGACTTTAGAAAGATGCTGCGCTGCTACAGATAGTGTTAGCTTCAGGCTAAGTGGCTCAAGTTTCAGTTGAAATGGCATCAACAGTTGAATCATTGGGGTGCTTTTTTTTTTTTTTCTGTGACGGGGAAACTGGGAATGCTTATAATAGACTGCAGCGTTATTTATAACTTTAGCAACATCTGCTAGCTCATCCTCCAAACACAGCTAAGCTAAATTAGAAAGCTGCTACATTCTGCTAATGTGATCGTCTGTCTCTCTGTAAACAATCGCAATAGATTGACTGCGTCAGAGTTAAAGTAGCACATGGAGATTATTTTGCAATAATCGGTCAGTAAATACCAACAATTGATTAAAAAAAATTAAATATCGGCCTTGATAGTTGGTCAGGCATTAGCGTAGCATTACCTAGTGTGAAAACTATTAAATTCCTGCTTTGGGTTGATGGCTGTACTTATTGTTCAGTTTTTGCAGGGCTGTTGAAGTTAATCTGACTGTAGAAAGATGTTACGGTGCTCCAGATAGCGTTAGCTATGGACTAAGAGAGACACAGCTAGCCTCTCAAAGATAGCATTAGCCTAGCAAGTGATTTTTTTTAAGCATTTTTTTGTGTAACAGCATGTTTTTGTAAGACTGTAGTATTATTTCCAACTTTAGCAACATCCGCTAACTCACCTTCCAAACAGTCTACTAATTTACAAATGTGCTTCTCTGTCTCTCTCTGTAAACAATCACACTAACACATGGAATATAATTAGCAAGAATTAGTCAATAAATACCAATAATTACAAGAAGTCTTTTGCAGTTCTGTCAGTTACAACACAGTTAAATTTAGTTTGACTGTGGAAACATGTTGCAATGCTCCAGATAGCATTAGCTGCATGCTAAGAGGCACAGCTAGCCTCTCAGGGATAGCATTAGGCTAGCGCTGTCAGCAACAACAGCTAATTTCCAAATGTGCTTCTCTGTCTCTCAGTGCAAACAACTGCACTGGAGCCAAAGTAGAGCAAGGAATTTAATTTGCAATAATTAGTGAATACACCTCAATAATGGGAATGGGGATATCGGCCTCGATAATTGGTTAGGTATTAGCGTAGCTTTAGCCACTGTGAAAGCAACTCCAAAGTCCAGTTTGGAAAGTTAGAAGAGAGTGTCAATGGTAATCTGACTGTAGAAAGATGTTACGATGCTCCATATAGCGTTAGCTGCAGGCTAAGAGGCACAGTTAGCCTCTCAGAGATAGCATTAGCCTAGCGCCGCCACCAAAAACAACATCTAACTCACCTTCCAAACAGTCCGCTAATTTACAAATGCGCTTCTCTGTCTCTCTGTGTAAACAATCGCCTTAACACATGGAGTTTAATTAGCAATAATTAGTCAATACAAACCAATAATTGAATAAAAAAGCCAGATTTCGGTTGATTTCTCATTAAAGTCTGTCACTGTCTCATTTTTGTCATTTTCTTTCATTTTTGTCATTTTGTGACTTGTTTTAGTCATCTTCTGCCTGAAATTTGTGTCATTTTGTCAAATTTTTAGTTGTCATGTTTCACTTTGGGACAATTTTCACTCCTTTCTGTCCTTTTGTGTTTCATGTTGTCACATTTTCGTCATTTTGTGTCTCATTTTTGTCATTTAGGTCCTGTTTGTGTCATTTTGTACCTCATTTTGTCTCATTTTTGTTGTTTCATGTCTCATTTTTGTCATTTTGTGTCCTGTTTGTGTCATTTTGTGTCTATATTTTTTGCTTCATGTTTTATTTTTGACGTTTTGTGTCTCATTTTTGTAATTTTGTCTTGTTTTTGTCATTTTGTGTCTCATTTGTCATTTTGTCTGATTTTTGTCATTTTGTGCCTCATTTGTGTAATTTTGTCTTGTTTTTGTGATTTTGTTCCACGTTTGTGTCATTTTGTCAAATTTTTAAACAGTTCACTAATTTAGCAATGTGCTTCTCTGTCTCTCTGTGTAAACAATCATTTTTAATGCGTTTAATTAGCAATAATTAGTCATTAAATACCAATAACTGAATGAAAAAGTCAGATTTCTGTTGATTCCTCATTAAATTATGCTGTTGAGCAGTTTGTCGTTGTTTGAGGAGAGTTGTAGGTGAGCTGGTGTGGAGGGACTTCATGGATCCAAAGATTTGATTTCCCGGCAGTAAAGGAAGATTATTTTCACAGTAAAAATTGAAAATCTGCAGTTTTGATTCCCAGAGATGAATTCTGAGACGGACTTTACAGCTTCTTAGCGAAACAACAGCAACACTTTTAATTTCCTCGGAGAAGTTTGAAGTTGTTTGGTGAAGTAATTTGTGTTTTGATCTCTGCAAGCTGTCAAGCAGAACTGTTTCCATCCTGAGGAACTTTATTTGAAGAAGCGCTGCAGGCTATTGGCTTTTCTTTTCTTTTGTTTATCTGGACGTCTCCGTCAGACCAGACCACATCATAACGCTGACTTACATTCCTGGATGGTTTATTTATTTATTTTCCTGCATCCTGTCTGGTTAAAGGATTAATCTGAGGCTTAATCTCCGACTGCAGCTATACGCCCAATCCCTCCATCCATCCATCCTCTATCCATCCATCCTGCATCCATCCTCCATCCATCCATCCTCTATCCATCCCTCCATCCATCCTCCATCTGCCTCTTTGTCCATCTGTCCGTCCAACCGGCTGCCGGTCGCCTCGCCTGAACCTCGCCTTCTACTTTCATTTCTTTCCTCCACGTGTCGTTTGGTGTCATTTTGTGTCGCGATTTTCTCTTCTGATTTGTCATTTTTGTGTCTCATTCCTGTCGTTTTGTCTCATTTTCGTCATTTTTGTCATTTCGTGTCTCATTTTGTCTAATGTTTGTAATTTCTTGTCTTATTTTGCCATTTAGTGTCTCATTTTGTCTAATTTTTGTCGTTTCATATCTTTTTTTATAATTTTTTTGTCCTCTTTGTGTCATTTCATGGCCCATTTTGTCTCATTTTTGTCATTTCATGTCTCATTTGTGTCATTTCGTGTCTCATTTTGTCTAATTTTTGTCAATTTTTGTCCTGTTTTTATCATTTCATCTCATTTTTGTCATTTCATGTCCTTTTTGTGTCTCATTTTGTCCAATTTTTGTCAGTTTTGTCGTTTCATGTCTTTTTGTCTCATTTTTGTTGTTTCATGTCTCATTTTTGTCATTTTGTCATTTCATGTCTCATTTTGTCTCATTTTTGTTGCTTTATGCCTCATTTTTTGTCCTGTTTGTGTCATTTCATACCTCATTTTGTTTCATTTTTGTAATTTCATGTGTCTATTTTGGGATTTTGTTTGTGTCTCTGTTTCTCTCATTTTTCTCCTTTTGTCTCTTGTGTTGTCTCATTTTTGTCATTTTTTGTTTTGATTTTTCTTGTTCTTGTAAATGTGTGTTTCTGCTTTGGGTAATTTTGTCTCATTTTAGTTGTTTTGTTTCTCTTGGGGACAGTTTTCTCTCCTTTAGCGTCTCATGTTGTCTTGTTTGTGTGTCTAACCTCACTTTCTCCGTTTATTTCCTTCCTCATCAGGTGAAACTGAACACATTACATTTAAATGAAACCCTCTGGAGCCGCCTCTTATCAGTAAATTACATTTAAAGGTGTTTTCCTGTTTGTTTTTTATCCATCGCAGCAGAAAGAGGAACTAAAATGACTGGAATTTAGAGAATTCCCTTTTTAAACTACTAAAACTGGTTCTTTTCAGAGGAAACATCTCAATCACTATAATACGTGGCTGTACTAAAAGCCGGATGTTGGATTGTGCCGTTTATTTCCTGCCTCATCTGATGCTTTTAGGCTTTAGATATTATTTTATTTTGGTTTATCCGGTGCTGTAATATCCACAGATATCCCCATCAGGTGTTAGTTCTCCTCCTCGGTCTATTCTTTCCTCAGAAGATTGCTGAGATGAAGCTTTTCTGGAACACCAGTGTGACCTATATTTTACACTTCTGCCCAAACGAGGGATTTCAGAATGATTGAATCTAACTGTGAAAGTTTATTCCATCAACTATTGATTAATCCAGCTCAGAAAAACAAACGCAGTTTGTTTTCTGGAGGTTCTTGTTGTCTAAATACACTTTTTTCGTTTCATGTCTAATTTTTGTCATTTCATGTCTCATTTTGTCTCATTTTTGTCGTTTCGTGTCTCATTTTGTCTAATTTTTGTCATTTCGCGCCTCACTTTGTCTAATTTTTGTCATTTCATGTCTTATTTTTGCCATTTAGTGTCTCATTTTGTCTCATTTTTGTCGTTTCATGTCTCATTTTTGTCGTTTCATGTCTCATTTTTGTCATTTCATGTCTCATTTTTGTTTCATTTTTGTCATTTTGTGTCTCATTTTGTCTCATTTTTGTTGTTTCATATCTCATTTTTGTCTCATTTTTGTCATTTCATGTCTCATTTTTGTTTTTCATGTTTCATTTTTGTTGTTTCATGTCTCATTTTTGTTGTTTCATGTCTCATTTTGTCTAATTTTTGTCATTTCATGTCTCATTTTGCCTCATTTTTATCATTTTATGTCTCATTTTGTCTTATTTTTATCATTTCATGGCTCATTTTTGTCATTTTATGTCAATTTTTTTCATGTCATGTCTCATTTTTGTTGTTTTGTGTCTCGCGTGTGTCATTTTGTCTCATTTTTATCATTTCATGGCTCATTTTCGTCATTTTATGTCAATTTTTTTCATGTCATGTCTCATTTTTTGTTGTTTTGTGTCTCGCGTGTGTCATTTTTTGGCATTTTTGTGATTTTGTGTCTCATTTTTGTCATTTTGTGTCTAATTTTTTCATTGTGTGTCTCATTTTGCATCTCATTTTTGTCATTCTGGTCCTGTTTTGTGTCATTTTTTGTGTCATTTTTTCTATATTTGTCATTTTGTGTCTGGTTTGGGAGGGCTGTACAGTGGCGTAGTGGTTAGCGCTTTCGCCTTGCAGCGAGAAGGTCCTGGTTCGCGTCCCGGCTTTCCCGGGATCTTTCTGCATGGAGTTTGCATGTTCTCCCTGTGCATGCGTGGGTTTCTCCGGGTACTCCGGCTTCCTCCCACAGTCCAAAACAATGCTGAGGTTAATTGATTACTCTAAATTGCCCGTAGGTGTGAATGTGAGAGTGCTTGTTTGTCTTTGTATGTAGCCCTGCGACAGACTGGCGACCTGGTCTAGGGTGTCCCCTGCCTTCACCTGAGTCAGCTGGGATAGACTCCAGCCCCCCCATGACCCTAGTGAGGATTAAGTGGTGTATAGATAATGGATGGATGGATGGATGGATGTGTCTGGTTTGGGTTATTCTGTTTAATTTTTTTATTGTTTTGCTTGTCTTTGGGACAGTTTTCTCTCCTTTGGTGTCTCGTGTTGTCTTGTTTGTGTCTCGTGTTGTTTTGTTTGTGTCTCTTGTCTTGTTTGTGTCACTCTGTGTGTCCACTTTGTGTGTCTAACGTGGTGTCCTGTCTGTCCTGTGGTGTTAAAGCTGCTGGCCTCCTTCTACTCCTGAATCATCTGAAGCCTCCAAAAGGCCAAAGGCTCTCTGTGTGTGTGTTACTGATGTGTGTGCGTGTGTGTGTTGTGTGTGTGTTGTGGTTGTGCGTCCGTCCCCTCCAGATTAAAAGACTGGATTTTACAGGCAGAAACAGAGGAGTGCTGCAGAGAGGGAGGCAGATGGAGGTTAGAGAGAGGTGAAGCCTCTGTAGATTTACCCTCCATTTCACTGTCCATCGCACGCACGCACGCACGCACGCACGCACGCACGCACGCACGCACGCACGCACGCACGCACGCACGCACGCACACACGCACACACACACACACACACTAACACACAGTAACAGACATCCAGTAAATCTGTGTGTTCTTGCTGCTCCTCTTCTGCTTCTTTCTCCTCCTAGTTTAGTTTAAATTAAATCTCTCTAATAGTTTTATATTTTTCTGCTTCTAATTCGGGAGTGTTTTATTTTTCTGGATTTTAAAGCTCCTTAACCTCCTTTAACCTCCAGCTTCCTGATCTGGGACCAGCTTTAGTTACGACCTGCTGCCATGTTTAGAGGTTGTTTATTCACCCAGGACCAACGCCAGGTGCATTCCTGATGTTTTAGTTCTTATTTTAGTTTCATTTTTGTCATTTCATGTCTCATTTTTGTCATTTTGTGTCTCGTTTGTGTCATTTTGTGTCTCATTTTGTCTCATTTTTGTCGTTTAATGTCTTATTTCTGCCATTTAGTGTCTCATTTTGTCTCATTTCTGTCGTTTTATGTCTCATTTTTGTTATTTTGTGCAATTTCATGTCTTATTTTGTTTCATTTTTGTCATGTCTCATTTTTGTCATTTCTGTCATTTCATGTCTCATTTTTGTCTTTTTGTGCCATTTAGTGTCTCATCTTGTCTCATTTTTGTCATTTCCTCTCATTTTGTCTCATTATTGTCGTTTTATGTCTTGTTTTTGTAATTTTTTGTCTTACTATGGTCATTTTGTGTTTTTGTTTTGTTCGTTTGCATCATTTTGTCTTGTTTGTGTTGTTTTATATGATTTTCTGTCTAATTTTTGGCGTTTTATGTCTTGTTTTTTTCTCCTTTCTGCTGTTTTGTGTTGTTTTTAGGCTCTTTTTCACTTGTTGTGTCTCACTTGTGTAGTTTTGTCTCATTTTGAAGGTTATTTTTTAACTGAAGAGCCGTCTTGATTCTGATTCTCCATCAAATCTGAGCCGAGTTCCTGTTTGAGAGATTTTATCACAGATTAATGTCACTGAATCATGATTCTAAAGATGATATTTATCCTGTGGTTCTTCAGTTCTTTCTGTCCCGGTGTTGGGAACATGTAGACCGATTATATTCCAGAATTATTTCCCCTCAGAGCTGAAGGTTGTTGGTTCTGACCTCACAGCTGTGGAGGAATCTTTTCCTATAAATATCGGCAGAAGCTCTCGGGGTTGAAATGGTTTTTAAGATCTCCTGGTTTCCCTCCGGAGCTGCTTCAGCTGCTGACGCATCTCATCTGATCGTCAATTCAGTCATTTAGTGGAGAAAACAGCAAGTCTGCTCTTTTCACTGAAGGTTGATGTGAGTTATTTCCTGTGGTGATGATGCTGGTGGTCTGGAACTCTGGGATTTATGTCACAAATAGAATTTTCTCAGGATTTTCGTCTGTTTTTAGTGCAGTAAGAGAACAAACTTTACATTTAATCTGCTAACAGTGAAGTTCAGGACTGCAGTCGACCTCAGGAAATCACAAATATTAGATATAGAAACATGAATCTGCTCTAAATGCTGGCCTTGTGAACCTAAATGAGTCCTAAATACCTATAAAAAGCTGCTAAGTGGTCTTGGGGTTTAAAAAAAAAAAAAAAAGACCGGTCTAAGACAGTCCTAAACCAGTCCTAAAAAGGTCTAAAACCAGGACCAGAATCAAACCTAATAATAATAATAATAATAATAATAAAGGGGGGGCAGTGGTGGTGCAACGGTTAAGTCTCTGGACTACGGATCAGAAGGTCAGAGGTTCAATCCCCGATGTGGCCACTGTTGGGTCCTTGAGCAAGGCCCTTAACCCTTCCTGCTCCAGGGGGCGCTGTACTGTGGCTGACCCATCGCTCTGACTCCCCCATTGGGAGAGATGTGAAAATCAGAATTTCCCCTCGTGGGATTAATAAGGGATAATAAATAATAATAATAATAATAAACCTAAACCAGTCAAAAAAAAATGTTGAGAACCAGTCAGAATACAGTCTGGAACCAGCCCTAAACTACTCCTAAAAATAGTCCAGTAACTGCCCAAAATACATTATGAAACCAGTCCTGAACGAGTCCTAAAACCAGCAGTAAACCAGTCCTAGAGACATTATGAAACTAGTCCTAAAAAAAGTCAGAAACCAGTACAAATCCAGGACCAAAACTAAACCTAAACTACTCCTGAACAAAGTCCAACCTCCAGTCTGAAACCAGTCCAGAAGCTCTTCTAGCAAGACCCAGAGCATGATACTGCCACCTCCATGCTGGATGGCAGGTCGTGTTTTTGTCTAATTTCTGTCCTGTTGTGTCTTGTTTTCCTGTTGTGTGTTGTTTTCTTGTTGTGTCCTGTTTTCTTTGTGTTGTTTTTCTTTCATGTCTCATTAAACACTGTCAGTTTTCACCTTCATCCTTGATTCTTGTGTTTTTAGCTCCAGAGAAGCTTCAGATTTTACCGTTTTTAACGTTATAATTTAGTAAAACTTGAACCCTCCAGTCAGAATCTGTCTGGGGGTTTATTTTTATCACATTTATCTCCAGTCTGCAGCCGCTGACGGTTTTATTTTTATTTATTCTGAAAGTTGGAGCTGCTCAGGAACAATTATAGAACCAGAGGGGTGTGTGTGTGTGTGTGTGTGTGTGTGTGTGTGTGTGTGTGTGTGTGTGTGTGTGTGTGTGTGTGTGTGTGTGTGTCATGTTTGATGTAACGAGCTTCATGGTGAGTGTCTCCATGTTTGCTCATTAAACGGAGATGATCTGTCTGGAGATGATGGACGAGGAAGGAAGGTCGTTTTGTGTCTCATTTTTTCTATTTTTTGTCGTTTTGTGCCTAATTTTTTCATTTTTGTCGTTGTGTATATAATTTTTTCTTCATTTTTGTCGTTTTGTATCTCATTTTTTCAATTTTTTGTCATTTTGTGCCTAATTTTTCTTCATTTTTGTCATTTTGTGCCAAATTTTTTCTTCATTTTTGTCATGTGTATAATTTTTTCTTCATTTTTGTCATTTTGTGCCTAATTTTCTCTTCATTTTTGTCATTTTGTGCCTAATTTTCTCTTCATTTTTGTCATTGTGTGTATAATTTTTCTTCATTTTTTTCATTTTGTGCCTAGTTTTCTCTTCATTTTTGTCGTGTGTATAATTTTTTCTTCATTTTTGTCATTTTGGGCGTCATTTTTTCTTCATTTTTGTCGTGTGTATAATTTTAGTCCCTCAGGCAGATGGATGGATGGATGGATTTAGGAAACAGAAATAGAGGCAGTTGATGACATTCAACTTAAAAAACGGTTCTTTGTTAAATCAAACATGACAAATTACTGAATTTGTACGAGAAAGTTAATTTGCTTTGTTTTAATATATTTGTTTGGTGGCAGAGTTGCTGGAATTTTTTTATTTACAAGTTTTTTTTTGTTTGTTTAGTTAACAGTGAAAATTTTAATTATATAAATGGACAATTGATTGAAATCCTTATTTCCTGTTGTTTCCTGCTGTTTTTTGGTGGTTTTTCCTGCTTAATAATGGGTTAAATATGCTTTCATTGTTATTTCTGCTTGAGGAAATTAAACTCCAGTGAGCAAAACTGGTTAAAAATGGAATTTGTCTATTTTTATTTTCTTTTTTTTTTTTATCATTTTGGAGCTGGTTGTTGTTTTCTGGAGGTGGATAGAACCTTTATTTTAGTGCTGTCAGACAGTTTTTCTATGCAGGGAAACAATGTTGAGTTTCATGTGTTTTTCTTTGTTTACAGCCAGAGCAAGCATCAATAAATGTCATCATCTAAGTTAATATTAACATTATTTAGGATTAATAGATGGTAGAAGGGTTAGAAGGGTTAAAACCAAATAAAACCTGCGTAAATCCAACTAAAACCTCCAGAAGACCAAATAAAATCTATAGAAAATAAACTAAAACCTGCAGAAACCAATTAAAATCTACGGAAAACCAAATAAAACCAACTTGAACCTTCAGAAAAGCAACTGAAACCTGCAGGTTTAGAACTCTCGGTGCTTCTTAGTCTTATTGTGTTTGAATGTCAAGTTTTTATGCCTTAAATGAACCAAAAGTTTGTAAAACCAGAAACGTGGACAGAAATCTGACATTTATCTGTCTTTTTTTAATCTTTACCTGGTTCTAAATGTGGAACAGTGTCGATGGATCTCAGTTCTGATCAAAATCAGTAAAATTATTGATCGCAATTAGTAGTTTATTAATAGTTTATCGCTTTTAGTAGACAGAATCTGACATTCATCGATTTCCTCTTTATCTGGTTCACGTCCTTTAGATTCACTCTGTAAATCTCCTCCTCCATCCTCTAGTCCTCCCTCCATCACCTCCTCCTCCATCCTCCATCTCCTCCTCCATCCTCTAGTCCTCCTCCATCACCTCTCCTCCATCCTCATCTCCTCCTCCATCCTCTACCTCCTCCATCACCTCCTCCTCATCCTCCATCTCCTCCTCCATCCTCTACCTCCATCCATCCACTCCCATCACATCTCCATCCCCCCATCCTCATCTCCTCCTCCATCCTCCATCTCCTCCTCCATCCTCTACCTCCCTCCATCACCTCCTCCTCCCATCCTCCATCTCCTCCTCCATCCTCTACCTTCCTCCATCATCTCCTCCTCCATCCTCCATCTCCTCCTCCATCCTCTACCCTTCCTCCATCATCTCCTCCTCCATCCTCCATCTCCTCCTCCATCCTCTACCTCCCTCCATCACCTCCTCCTCCATCCTCCATCTCCTCCTCCATCCTCTACCTCCTCCATCACCTCCTCCTCCATCCTCCATCTCCTCCTCCATCCTCTAGTCCTCCCTCATCACCTCCTCCTCCATCCTCCATCTCCTCCTCCATCCTCTAACCTCCTCCATCACCTCCTCCTCCATCTCCATCTCCTCCTCCATCCTCTAGTCCTCCCTCCATCACCTCCTCCTCCATCCTCCATCTCCTCCTCCATCCTCTACCTTCCTCCATCATCTCCTCCTCCATCCTCCATCTCCTCCTCCATCCTCTAGTCCTCCCTCCATCACCTCCTCCTCCATCCTCCATCTCCTCCTCCATCCTCTAGTCCTCCTCCATCACCTCTCCTCCATCCTCCATCTCTCCTCCATCCTCTACCTCCTCCATCATCTCCTCTCCATCCTCCATCTCCTCCTCCATCCTCTACCTCTCCATCACTCCTCCTCCATCCTCCATCTCCTCCTCCATCCCTACCTTCCTCCATCATCTCTCCTCCATCCTCCATCTCCTCCTCCATCCCTATCCTCCCTCCATCACCTCCTCCTCCATCCTCCATCTCCTCCTCCATCCTCTACCTCCTCCATCACCTCCTCCTCCATCCTCCATCTCCTCCTCCATCCTCTACCTTCCTCCATCACCTCCTCCTCCATCCTCCATCTCCTCCTCCATCCTCTACCTTCCTCATCACCTCCTCCTCATCCTCCATCTCCTCCTCCATCCTCTACTCCTCCATCACCTCCTCCTCCATCCTCTACCTTCCTCCATCACCTCCTCCTCCACCCATCTCCTCCTCCATCCTCTCCTATCCTCCATCACCTCCTCCTCCATCCTCCATCTCCTCCTCCATCCTCTACCTTCCTCCATCACCTCCTCCTCCATCCTCCATCTCCTCCTCCATCCTCTACCTTCCTCCATCATCTCCTCCTCCATCCTCTACCTTCCTCCATCACCTCCTCCTCCATCCTCTACCTTCCTCCATCACCTCCTCCTCCATCCTCCATCTCCTCCTCCATCCTCTACCTTCCTCCATCATCTCCTCCTCCATCCTCTACCTTCCTCCATCACCTCCTCCTCCATCCTCTACCTTCCTCCATCACCTCCTCCTCCATCCTCCATCTCCTCCTCCATCCTCTACCTTCCTCCATCATCTCCTCCTCCATCCTCCATCTCCTCCTCCATCCTCTACCTTCCTCCATCATCTCCTCCTCCATCCTCTACCTTCCTCCATCATCTCCTCCTCCATCCTCCATCTCCTCCTCCATCCTCTACCTTCCTCCATCATCTCCTCCTCCATCCTCTACCTTCCTCCATCATCTCCTCCTCCATCCTCCATCTCCTCCTCCATCCTCTACCTTCCTCCATCATCTCCTCCTCCATCCTCTACCTTCCTCCATCATCTCCTCCTCCATCCTCCATCTCCTCCTCCATCCTCTACCTTCCTCCATCATCTCCTCCTCCATCCTCTACCTTCCTCCATCACCTCCTCCTCCATCCTCTACCTTCCTCCATCACCTCCTCCTCCATCCTCCATCTCCTCCTCCATCCTCTACCTTCCTCCATCATCTCCTCCTCCATCCTCTACCTTCCTCCATCATCTCCTCCTCCATCATCTCCTCCTCCATCCTCTACCTTCCTCCATCATCTCCTCCTCCATCATCCTCCTCCATCCTCCATCTCTCCTCCATCCTCTACCTTCCTCCATCATCTCCTCCTCCATCCTCTACCTTCCTCCATCATCTCCTCCTCCATCATCTCCTCCTCCATCCTCCATCTCCTCCTCCATCCTCTACCTTCCTCCCTGACCCCTCCATCCCCTCCTCTCGGCCTCCATCATCCTCGTTTCTCTGCAGCTCATCAGCGTTATTGCAGAGTCGACCCTCTTTCATCATCATCATCGTCGTCGTTACGGGAGGTTAAAGATCCGTCGTTGCCGAGGATGTCGTCAGAACGTGTTTTTCTTTCATCGGTCTGCTGCAGAACCATCCACAGATTTAACAGTTTTAATAACTGCTGGTGGTGAATCTTTGTGTTTGCAGTAAGATTCGATGATAATCCGTCTGGTGGACAGAAACCGAGATGATGTCTGACCTCATTACAGCAACATTCACCTCCATCTGCAGGAAAACTGAACAGAAACCTGCAGAAAAACAGCTACAACCTGCAGAAAACCAGCTAAAACCTGCAGAAAACCAGCTAAAACCCGTACCAAACCAGCTACAACCTGCAGAAAAACAGCTACAACCTGCAGAAAAACGGCTACAACCTGTAAAAAACAACTAAAACCAACTAAACCTGCAGAAAACCAACTATAACCTGCAGAAAACCAACTAAAACCTGCAGAAAACCAACAAAAACTGCTGCTCTGCATCTGATTTTGTGCAGTGCAGAATTAGTGTTTGCAGAGATTAAATGTTTGTTTTTGTATCAGAAATTATCTAAAAAATAAAGAATATGGAACTAAATTAGACGTAAAAAGGTGTTGATTCATCTGGAGTCAATGATCACGAATGAAAAGACTTTAAATGAGAATTAAAGAATCAAGAATCGAAGAAAGTCTCATCGTTAGCCGGTTAAACAGTTCCTTCTTGGTTCTCCTCTCGGTTAAACAGTTCCTTCTTGGTTCTCCTCTCGGTTAAACAGTTCCTTCTTGGTTCTCCTCTCGGTTAAACTGTTCCTTCTCGGTTCTGTACATTAAAGCGTCTGGTTCCTCCTCAGACTTGGTCCAGATCCTCGTCCTCCTGACTTCCTCTGGTTTGTTCTTTGAGTTTCTCCGTCAGAACGAAGCTCCTCGTATCGATCTTCAGCTTCACCTTTGCTCTGCAGCTTCGTGCTCAGAATTCAGTCCGAGGGTTTTTAAAGGGTTCTGCTGCGACCTCTGAGGAACCTCCATGTGGTTGTTTTCAGACCTCTCAGATCAGGGTTCTAAAGGTCCTGTGATTGGACTGTACCATCTGCAGGAGGACCTGGAGCTGTTTGTCAAAGGGAGACGTAGCCGTCTTAATTCCATGTTCATCTGGGAAACGTCGCTGCTCAGCTCCGACTAATGAGTCCGACGGCGGCAGCAGCTTAATCAAGACGTTTAATGAGACACAAATCCCACTTCTGCTCCAGCAGAAGCACAAATATCTGCTGCAGAAAGAACGTCCGAAGACCGATCCGTCCGTCTGCTGCAGTCAAACTCGTCCATGAACCATTAAAACTACGTCTGATCCGTGAACTTTCTGCCCTCTCTGAAAACATTCTGACTGTTGACGTTTATTCAGGACTTTATTTGCTTTAAATTCACACAAATCTGCAGATTTACGTCACCAAAACCAACCAAAACACAACTGAAAAGGAACGTATCTCATTAAAAACCCCTCTTTTATGGGAAATAATTAGAATTAAAGTCTAATCTCATGCGATTTGTGCAGCATTTTTGCTGTTTCATGCCTCTGCTCGTGCCTTCCTGCAGCGACAGTTTCAGCTGTTTGTTGTCAGCATGCATCTGCTTTCTGTTCAGTGATCAATACATCTGATCAGGTATTTCTGATTAGTGGCCGCTGATAATGACAAAAACAAGACATGAAACGACTAAAGCGAGACACAAAATGACAAAAACAAGACATGAAACGACTAATGCGAAAGACAAAATGACAAAAACAAGACATGAAAGGACTAAAGCGAGACACAAAATGACAAAAACAAGACATGAAACAACTAAAGTGAGACACAAAATGACAAAAACAAGACATGAAACGACTAAAGCGAGACACAAAATGACAAAAACAAGACATGAAACGACTAAAGCGAGACACAAAA
Source organism: Amphiprion percula (assembly GCA_003047355.2). Lineage (NCBI taxonomy): Eukaryota > Metazoa > Chordata > Actinopteri > Pomacentridae > Amphiprion > Amphiprion percula. Next base: position 38,000,034 of record CM009716.1, read on the forward strand.
TGACAAAAACAAGACATGAAAGGACTAAAGCGAGACACAAAATGACAAAAACAAGACATGAAACAACTAAAGTGAGACACAAAATGACAAAAACAAGACATGAAACGACTAAAGCGAGACACAAAATGACAAAAACAAGACATGAAACGACTAAAGCGAGACACAAAATGACAAAAACAAAACATGAAAGGACTAAAGCGAGACACAAAATGACAAAACAAGACATGAAACAACTAAAGTGAGACACAAAATGACAAAAACAAGACATGAAACGACTAAAGTGAGACACAAAATGACAAAAACAAGACATGAAAGGACTAAAGCGAGACACAAAATGACAAAAACAAGACGAGATGACTAAAGCGAGACACAAAATGACAAAAACAAGACATGAAAGGACTAAAGCAAGACACAAAATGACAAAACAAGACATGAAACAACTAAAGTGAGACACAAAATGACAAAAACAAGACATGAAACGACTAAAGCGAGACACAAAATGACAAAAACAAGACATGAAACGACTAAAGCGAGACACAAAATGACAAAAACAAGACATGAAAGGACTAAAGCGAGACACAAAATGACAAAAACAAGACATGAAACAACTAAAGTGAGACACAAAATGACAAAAACAAGACATGAAACGACTAAAGTGAGACACAAAATGACAAAAACAAGACATGAAAGGACTAAAGCGAGACACAAAATGACAAAAACAAGACGAGATGACTAAAGCGAGACACAAAATGACAAAAACAAGACATGAAACAACTAAAGCGAGACACAAAATGACAAAAACAAGACATGAAACGACTAAAGCGAGACACAAAATGACAAAAAAGACATGAAACGACTAAAGCGAGACACAAAATGACAAAAACAAGACATGAAACGACTAAAGCGAGACACAAAATGACAAAAAAACATGAAACGACTAAAGCGAGACACAAATGACAAAAACAAGACATGAAACGACTAAAGCGAGACACAAAATGACAAAAACAAGACATGAAACGACTAAAGCGAGACACAAAATGACAAAAACAAGACAGGAAACGACTAAAGCGAGACAAAATGACAAAACAAGACAGGAAAGGACTAAAGCGAGACGCAAAATGACAAAAACAAGACATGAAACGACTAAAGCGAGACACAAAATGACAAAAACAAGACATGAAACGACTAAAGCGAGACACAAAATGACAAAAACAAGACATGAAACGACTAAAGCGAGACACAAAATGACAAAAACAAGACATGAAACGACTAAAGCGAGACACAAAATGACAAACAAGACAGGAAAGGACTAAAGCGAGACACAAAATGACAAAAAGACATGAAACGACTAAAGCGAGACACAAAATGACAAAAACAAGACATGAAACAACTAAAGTGAGACACAAAATGACAAAAACAAGACATGAAACGACTAAAGCGAGACACAAAATGACAAAAACAAGACATGAAAGACTAAAGCGAGACACAAAATGACAAAAAAGACAGGAAAGGACTAAAACTAGACACAAAACAAGACATAACGACATAAACAAGACATAAAACAATGTAAATAAGACACAAAACGACCAAACAGAGACAAATTGATTAAGACGAGACACAAAAACATTAAAAATGAGACAAAACGACAAAACAAAACAAAAACGATGTTGTTTTATTTCCGTCCAGGGAGTTTGTTCCTGAAGCTTGAAGCATAAATCGTTTTTAAATCGTTCATGTTGTTTCTGACGTCCTGTTGGATCAATCGTCGTCTTTTGTCTGGTTTTCTGCTCACAACAGGAAGTCTGTGGCTGAATCGAGGCGTTTCCAGCAGGAAGTAGGTTTTAAAGCAGTGAACAGAACAGCAGAAAGTCGTGTCTGGAGGCTGCTTTAGCAGAAAAGGTTGATGCAGTGTTGGTGGATTAGAAATGCTGCAGGGGGCTTAATTCAGTCAATGAGTGGATAAAGATTCCTTTAATGTCCCAGGGACGGACTTTTCAGGAAATGCTGCTGTTTTTACACGAATAAAGTTTATTAGAGATTTAAAACGGAGACAGAAAAGAGCTGAAATATGTCAAAACGTCTAAATTTCCAAGATTTACAGTTTTATGTCAGTGGAAGATGAACACCTTCAAAGAAAACAAGACGTTTGAAGACGAGACCTGAAAAACGGAGAATTATCTTCAGATTCTGGAGCCCAGCAAACAAATCCAGCAAGTATTCAGGACATAGAACTATGATGAGTTGAATTTTAGGAGGTTTAAGGAAAATGAGGCGACATTTCGACACCGATGGGAGATCAAGTCTTGGTAGAATGACAGAAATCAGAAAAAGAAGAAAAGTCTTTGCGTTTATCCAAAAGGGATTTTTAAAAATGCCTAAAAGGATTTAAACATAACCAAAAGGAGTTGAAATTTGGCCAAAATCTCCTAAAATTTGTTAAAATAACTTGAAAATCTGTCTGTATTCACCTAAAACTATGTCCTAAATGACTTGAAATCTGTCTGAAATCACTCCAAAATGATCCAACAAGACTAGAAACTTGCCTGAAATAAGTAAATGTTTTTAAATCGCTCAAAATTTGTTCAAAATGACTCGAAAATTTCCAAAATTACTCAGAAACTTGTCACAAACCCCTTAAAACTCATCCAAAATAAGTCAAAAGCTGCCACAGTAACTCAAACCTGTTCAAATAACTGAGACTTAACCAGATTTTCTCGAAAATTGTGCAAAAAAACAAAAGTTGGTCAAAAATCTTATAAAATATGTCAAAATGATTTGAAAATCTGCCTGGAATCACTCAAAACTTTTCTAACAAGATGTAAAACTTGCCTAAAATTTAAAAACGTGTTAAAAATCTACTAAAAAGTGTCCAAAATGACTTCAAACGACACAAAAGAACAAAAGAAAAAGACAAAAAAAGAGACACAAAATGACAAAAACTAGATATAAACAAGATACAAAACAATATAAACAAGACATAAAATGACATGAAGACAAAAATGGTAAAAACGAGACACAAAACCCAATTTTTTTACTTTTATCTGCAATTTTTAGGGAGATTTTGGACAAGTTTGAGTCATTTCTCTGTCATATTGGACACATTTTCAGATATTTTGAACACAATGAGAGGTTTGGGACAAGTTTTGAGTCATTTTGAGTAATTCTGGACCAGTTTTGTGTAAATATGGACAAGTTTCAGTCCTTTTTGGGGAAATTTTGAGACATAGAATCAACAAGTTCTGTGAATGGATGTTAAAGACAAAACTGTCCATTATTTCCTCCAAATGAAGCTAAAAACCAAACCAGCTCCACAGATTCTCCTGTTATCTTGATGGAAACTGAAGAATTCTGTAAAACTTGTAAAAAAAACCCTTGAGGAGAACAAATTCATCCCATAACAGACAGTTTCTGTTAATATCTGCTCTAATAATGGAACAACTGAATGACTTTTGCGGCTCTAATGGAGTCGTTTTGCTGGATCTGGTCCAGAAACAACATTTAGGTTTGAACGATGCTGAGCTTCTGTGACCTTAAACGTTCAACGTCTCCATTAAACCTTAATAACATGTAATAACATGGAGAGCGTCTGGCGGAGGAATGAAATAAGTTGTGAGTTAATGTATTTACGAGCTGCCAAACAAGTTAATTAACTGCGTTTCCTCATTATGTCGACAGAAAACATCTGCTGCCGATTAGCTTTCCTCTAAAAACACATTTAGCGCCGCGGTTCAGGAGCAGAAACCTCGGAGACGACGTTCAACGAAGCGTAACGGTTTTTACGACCGCCGAGTTCAGGTGACGGAGAGACGGAGCTGCTGCTGGGATGTTAGAGAGCAGAAGAAACAGGTTGAACTGAAAAAAAGGACCATTAATGTGTCTCAAACTGTAAAACTGAAGCTATGAAATGAACAAACAAAAGAACCACAAAATGACCCAAAACAGAGAAAATTTACATTCAGTGGGAGACACGAAACAACAAGAACGAGACACAAGAGAGAAAAAAGAGGCAGAAAATGACAAAAACGAGACATCATACAAATGAGAAAGAAAAACAATTCTTTGATTATTTATCTTGTCTAATATGAAAACTTACTACAATGAAAACTTGTCTAATATGATTCAGAATCAGTTAAAATGATTCAGAACTGATTCAAAATGACTCAAAATTGGTTTAAAATGACTCAGAATTGATTACAAATGATTCAGAATTGATCCAGAATTACTGAAAAATTGTCCAAAATAACTGGAAATTTGTCCCAAATATCTCAAAATTCAAAATAAACAATAATAATTTGTGAATTGAGTTGAAACATCAAAAATCCTATAAAATTTGTCTAAAAGACTGAAAAATAGTACAAAATGACAAAAAATGACAAAGTTACAAAACGACTTGAATGTTGTCTAAAATTACTCAAATTTAGTCCAGAATTAATTGAAACTTTTGTTTTTTAGATTTTTTACATTTGCCTGGTCCAGAATTACTAAAAAAAATCATCCAAAATGACTTGAAATCTGGCCAAAATTAGTTCACACCTGGAAAATTAACCCAGAAATGTCTTCTGTGACACAGTTAGAATGACAGACATCAGGAAAACAACTAATTTCATTATTTATCTGAACAAAAGGAGCCTAATGAAAGTTGTCAAATTACTCAAAATCAGTCCAGAATTACTCAGAAAATATGCAAAATTACTAATCCTTTAAAAAATCACTTGCAAGTGGCTTCTGTGACATATTTAGGATGACAGAAATCAGAAAAAACTAATTTGGTTATTTATTTGAATAAAATGACTCTAAAATGACTCAAAAACTCTACAAAATTATACGCAAGTTGTGTAAAATTTGTCAAAAATTTTCACAATCTTTCAAAAATTACACAAAATAATTGAAAATTATCCAAGGTTACTTGAAATTTGTCCAAGATCTCTTAAAATTTGCCAGAAATGACCCAAAAACAACACAAATTTAATGCAAGTTGTCTAAAATTACTCAAATTTAGTCCAGAGTTACTCAGGAAATGTCCTAAATTACTTGAAATTTGTCCAGAATCTGTAATTAAATCCAAAATACTTCAAATTTCCCTCAAAATAACCCAGAAAAACACAGTCTGAACAACTAAATTTAATGAATAAACATCAGAAACTGATCCTCCAACTCAGTTTAGGTGATTAATTAAAGATATTTTCATTAAAAGTTGTCTGAATTTAAAAATATTGATGCAAAATATTCTTATTTAAATGCAAAATCACCACAAAAAGGTTCAAAATCAGAGAAAAGCAAGACAAAGTCACCACAAAAAAGCGCAAAAGTACCACAAAGATATGAAATCACCACAATAGGATGCAAAATCATCACAAAAAGGTGCAAATTCACCACAAAACATTCAAAAACGAACACAAAAAGGCACAAAATCACCACAAAAATATGCAAAACCACCATTAAAAGATGCAAAATTACCACAAAGAGGCTCCGTTGATTAATTGAAGATATTTTTGATGAAAAGTCGTCTGAATATAAAATCTGGATGTAAAACGTTGGAAGCAGACGTTTGCTTTTAGTTTAAATCATCGGAGCAGCAGGAAAGGCGACGTCCTCTGGTCTCTCTCTGGGTTTTTACCAGCGGATTCCTGCTGCTCGTTAAATTACAGACAAGACGACGATTCAATGAACAATCTGAAACCAAACCGTCGGAGCGTCTTTAAGCTCAGCGGGAGGCCGAAGACTCCTGACCTCCTTCACAAACCTGCTGCAGATTCCAGAGAAAACACCGAAAAACATCCAGATTTAACAGAGAGGGAGGAGGATGGAACAAAAAAACACAAAAACCAGCACAGAAACACCCAGAAAACACCAGGTTAGCCAGAAAAAGATCCAAAATACCACAAAAAAATCCAGATTTAACAGGGAGAGAAGAGAACGACACAAAATCACACAAAAACCAGTACGAAGACACAAGCAAACAAGCAAATTCACCACAAAAAGATGCAAAATCATCATGAAAAGATGCAAAATTATTGCGGAAGCGCAAAATCGCCACAAAAACATGCAAAACTCTCACAAAAGACACAAGATAACAACACAAAGACGCAAAATCAATACAAAAGATGTAAAACCACAACAAAAAGATGCAAAATCACCACAAAAACATCCAAAACCATCGTAAACACATGGCAAATTAGCAAAAATACTTAGAAAATCACCACAAAAAGGTGCAAAATCACCACAAAAAGGTGTAAAATCACCACAGAACGATGCAAAATCACCACAACATCCAAAACCATCTTAAACACATGCCAGTTAGCAAAAATACTTACAAAAGCACCACAAAAAGAGGCAAAATCACCAAAAAAGGTGCAACATCACCACAAAAAGGTGCAAAATCACCACAAAAAGGTGTAAAATCACCATAAAAAGATACAAAATCACCACAAAACGATGCAAAATCACCACAAAACATCCAAAACCATCTTAAACACATGGCAAATTAGCAAAAAACTTACAAAATCACCACAAAAAGGTGTAAAATCACCATAAAAAGATACAAAATCACTACAAAAAGATGCAAAATCACCACAAAAAATCCAAAACCATCTTTAACACATGCCAAATTAGCAAAATACTTACAAAATCACTACAAAAAGATGCAAAATCACCACAAACGATGCAAAATCACACAAAAAGATGCAAATCACCACAAAAAATCCAAACCATCTTAAACAATGGCAAATTAGCAAAAACTTACAAAATCACCACAAAAAGGTGTAAAATCACCATAAAAAGATACAAAATCACCACAAAAAGGTGTAAAATCACCATAAAAAGATACAAAATCACTACAAAACGATGCAAAATCACCACAAAAAGATGCAAAATCACCACAAAAACATCCAAAACCATCTTAAACACATGGCAAATTAGCAAAAATACTTACAAAATCACTACAAAAAGATGCAAAATCACCACAAACGATGCAAAATCACCACAAAAAGATGCAAAATCACCACAAAAACATCCAAAACCATCTTAAACACATGGCAAATTAGCAAAAATACTTACAAAATCACCACAAAAAGGTGTAAAATCACCATAAAAAGATACAAAATCACCACAAAAAGATGCAAAATCACCACAAAACGATGCAAAATCACCACAAAAACATCCAAAACCATCTTAAACACATGGCAAATTAGCAAAAATACTTACAAAATCACCACAAAAAGGTGTAAAATCACCATAAAAGATACAAAATCACCACAAAAAGGTGTAAAATCACCATAAAAAGATACAAAATCACTACAAAAAGATGCAAAATCACCACAAAAACATCCAAAACCATCTTAAACACATGGCAAATTAGCAAAAATACTTACAAAATCACTACAAAAAGATGCAAAATCACCACAAACGATGCAAAATCACCACAAAAAGATGCAAAATCACCATAAAAAGATACAAAATCGACACAAAGATGTAAAATAAACACACAGTAGCACATAATCACCACAATAACATGTAAAATCATCATAAAAAGATACAAGATAACAACACAAAGATGAAAAATCAATACAAAAAGATGCAAAATCAACACAAAATTTTTTTAAATGACCAAGAAAAGTGCAAGAACCATCATGACAAGATGGAAAATGACCCAAAATCCCCACAAAAAGATTCAAAACCTTCTTAAAAACATACAATATTGCCATAAAGATGCAAAATGAGCACAAAGACACACAAAACCACCACAACAAGATGCAAAACCACCTCAACAAGATGGAAAACCACCATGAAAAGATGCAAAATGAATGAAAAAGCCAGAAAATCTGCACCAAGTTGCAAATCCACCTGAACATGCTAGAAAACGTTAAAATATCTGAGAGAAATGAGTTTATTTCATGAGTCCACAGCAGAAATAGGGTTAATTTTTAAACTATGAATCAGCAGAAGCAGCAGCTAAAATCAGACTTCGTCAGTCAGGTTCCTCTTGATCTTCTTTCCTCGTTGCCGTTTGGTTTTCTTGTCTTATCTATTTGTGTCTTTCTGTGTCTGAGCTGCTGAACTCGCTGGGGATCGACGGATTTAAATCAAAGAATCATTTCTGATCGAAGGTGAACTAAAATGTCGAGTCCTCAGCAGGATTCAGACCCGGATGGAAGAAGACTGTCAGCCTGATTGACGAAGCTCCTGACGTCTTCTGATGCCGTCGCTGTAGTTTGTAGCAGAAAACAAACAAGGAAATGGTGGATTTATCAGCCTATTTTCAGTTCACACCTAAAGAAGTCGTGTTTGGACTCAACTTTAAAGACATCACAGCTGTTTGCATCAGAGTTTACGAGATAAGACAGTTTGGAAGATGCAAAATGACCACAAAAAAATGTAAAATAGCCATGGAAAGATGTAAAATGACTCCAGAAAGATGCAAAACCATCACAAAATGACCACAAATACCCACAAAAAGACACAGAAAACCTACAATAAGAAGCAAAATGACCTAAAAAAGATGCCAAATGATCATAAATGATGCAAAATGAATACAAAAGGATGTAAAATGATGACAAAAAGATCTAAAATAACCATAGAAAGGTGCAAAACCACCATGAAAGGACCCAAAAGCACCACAAAATGACAAAAAAATCCCATAAAAAGAAACAAAAACCAATGCAAAACCACAAAAGATGCAAAATGACCACAGGAAGATGTAAAATCGCCCAGAAAAGACCCACAATTATCACAAAATGACAAAAAATACCCACAAAAGGACACAAAAAACCCACAATAAAATGCAAAATGACCACAAAAACATATAAAATGATGACAAAAAGATGCAAAACCACCGTGAAAGGACTAAAGAGAACCACAAAGACACAAAATCCCAAAATAAAATGCAAAACATTTTAAAAAGATGCAAAACGACTATAGAAATATGCAAAAACAATATCACAGAGAGACTCAAAATCACCACAAAATGACAAAAATCTCCACAAAAAGACACAAAAACCAATGCAAAACCACAAAAAGATGCAAAATGAACACAGAAAGGTGCAAAATTACAACAAAAAGTACTAAATAAACATAAAAAGATGCAAAACTAACAGAAAAAGACCCCAAAACACCACAAAATGACCAAAAAATTCCCACAAAAAATGGAAAATGACTTGAAGAGATGCAAATTGACTATGAAAAGAGCCCAAAACACCACAAAATGATGCAAAAGGACCACAGAAACATAGAAAATGACTATGAAACAGTGCAAAATAACCACAGAAAAATGCAAAAACACCACAAAATCACCACAAAATAATTTTAAAAAAACCCAAAAAGATTCAAAATTGTCACAAAAAAGATGCAAAATGACCACAGAAAGACCAAAATGACTAAAAATCACATAATCACAAAAAAATTTAAAAAACAACAAAAACACAAAAAAATGCTAAATTACCAAGAAAAGATGCTAAATTATCACAAAAAGCTGCGAAGTTGCCATAAAAAGATGCAAAATTATCACAAAAAGATGTTAAATTACACACAAATATGCAAAATTACAACAAAAAGATGCTAAATTACAATCACAAACCAGCAGAAGAAGGCACAAAAGATGAAAAATCACCATGAAAAATGCTAAATTATCATAAAAAGATGCTAAAATACCACGGAAACACATAAAATTATCATGAAAAGATGCAACATCATCACAAAAAGATGCAAAATTATCACAAAAAAGATGCTAAATCATCATAAAAAGATGCTAAATCATCACGAAAAGATGCAAAATTATCACATAAATTTGTGAAAATACTATAAAATCATGCACAATTACCACAAAAAGATTCAAAATGGCAACAAAAAGATGGCAAATCTGCATAAAAAGATGCTAAATTGTCATAAAAGGATGCAAAATTATCACAAATAGATGTAAAATCATCACGAAAACATGCAAAATCCCATTAAAAGATGCTAAACTGTCACAAAAAAATGCAAAATCATCACAAAAATATCCTAAATTATCACAGAAAGTTGTGAAAATGCCATAAAAAGATACTAAATTATGAAAGATGTAAAATTACCGTGAAATATCCCAAAATGTATCCACAAAGACACAAAATGACCACAATAACATGAAAAACTGCCATAAAAAGATGTTAAACCAGGAGTTCAAATATTTCTGTTCCCATAAATCCTCTGAATCTCTGCAGCTCTCAGCCTGATCTGATCAATTTAAATTATAAATTAATTATTGGTGCTTTTTCCATCTTCCAGCTTTAAAATCTGTTCATAAAACTATAGAATTCTTTAAAATCCCCTTTTCACATGTAAATTAACACCTTTTCTGTGATTTTACTAATTATTTTCATGTAATTTAACCAAAACGATAGTAAAATAGCCGTAAATTGTGTTTTAAAAAATGCATGAAGTGTTCATTTTGTACAGATGGAACTTGAAATTCTCAAGTCAAGGTGAAGAAAAATCAAGTTATTAAGCCAATTTAATAATTTACCTCAAATTAAATCAAATTTTAAATCAACTAGCATAGAATTTTGGCTTGAAATTGCACCAAAAACAACAACAAAAAAGAAAAAGATTATGTCAACCATCAAAATACTATTTGGAACTTAAATTCGATTTTTAAATTTAATTTAACTATATTTCATTTAGGGCTGCACAGTGGCGTAGTGGTTAGCACTTTCGCCTTGCAGTAAGAAGATCCCTGGTTCGCGTCCCGGCTTTCCCGGGATCTTTCTGCATGGAGTTTGCATGTTCTCCCTGTGCATGCGTGGGTTTTCTCCGGGTACTCCGGCTTCCTCCCACAGTCCAAAAATATGCTGAGGTTAATTGATTACTCTAAATTGCCCGTAGGTGTGAATGTGAGAGTGATTGTTTGTCTCTGTATGTAGCCCTGCGACAGACTGGCGACCTGTCCAGGGTGTCCCCTGCCTTCACCTGAGTCAGCTGGGATAGACTCCAGCCCCCCATGACCCTAGTGAGGATTAAGCGCTGTATAGATAATGGATGGATAATGGATGGGATATTCATTTATTAGATGAGTGGAACAGGTCCTTTTAATGAGTACAAATGCAGCTTCAAATACTAATTAAAAATTAATTATTGGTGCTTTTTCCCTCTTTCGCTTTAAAATCTGGATATAAGACTGTAGATTGTCATTAAAATCTGAATTTATTTTCATGTAATTGAACTAAAACAGCAGTAAAAATGTCAGTAAATAATTCTTTCACAGCAGGGAATGACACTAAAAATGACCACAAATAAAATGACACAAATAAAAGTAATTTTTTCAGGTTTTTTTTATAATCTGCTCCATGTCAGAGGCTTCGGTTTCCATGGCAACGTTTCTTCTCTCTGCTGGGATAAATCTTTGTTCCTGCGTTGGCTCTGATTATTATCATTCTGGTTTTATCCTGACTGTCCCTGGCAGGAGTTATTACAGCCGAGGAGCTGTAAACGTTCAGACTTTTATTCTGAAGAAGAAGGAAGACAATGGAGGAGTCCCAATATCTGATAGGCTGTCACTTTTAGATCCAACCTGCACAAAGAATGCTGTTTTATCTCTATAAATCAGAAAATAGTGAAAATATGCATGATTTTTGCCCTTAAATGTCCAAAATTACACAGTTTAGTATCATAGAGGAGGAAATAATCAATTTTAGATGAAATATTTTGCCTCTAAAATATTTGATTTTCAACTATTCACTCACATTTATATTGAAATAATTGCAATTTTCTTCAAATATGTGCATTTACTCAATGTTTATTTAGAGTTTCTGCCAATTTATGTTGGAGATAAATGGATTATTATTGTAATTTTTGGGATGGTCTCTAAAATGTCAGAAAATAGTGAAAAATATGCAGAATTTTTACCTTATAATATTACAAAAATACTCAGTTTCCTGTCATAGAGGAGGAAAGAAACCAGAAAATATTCACATTAAATGAGCCGGAATCACAGAATTAGACAGATTTTGTTCCATAAAGTGACTCAAACTAATCAATTCATGAAGAAAACAGTTGTGTCTGTGTGCATTTAGTTTTCTGTTATTCATTTCGCGTTTTTACATTCACAAAGGTATAAAAATGGATTTAAAAGTGACTTTCCTGCTTTAAAAACCACTAAACTCGGCTTGTCGTGTCGTCATTTGTTGTTTTGGGAGCAGCAGAACGAAGTGAAGGGAACATTTTGTGCGTTTGTGACCTCGACAGACACACATCTCATCAGGACGACGGTTTCTCTATTAGAAGTGCAGCTGACTAATCCCTGCTCCACAATAATCTCTGTTTCCGTTCAGCCGCTCTCCCACAGACACACATTTGTTACAGAAAACACAAAACAGAAAGCAGGAAGCCGCCCGTCTCACAAAAAACAACACAAAACACAAAAACGACACAAAGCAGGAAGAGATTAGCAGCGTTTTCTTGCAGAAACAAGAAGCTGAATGTTAAGCAGAGCCTCCTGAGAGGAAAGAAGCTTGGTGAGGCGACTACAATGAGAAACCACAGCAGTAATTGATTACTTTAGCAAGCAGAACGGGGATTACAGTACTAGATTACAGTTACTGGGAAGAATTTAGTCTTTTTGTGTGACTTTCTGGCGTTTTTGGTGTTAGGTGCAGAAGACATGCTTTTATTATGTTTTTTGTTATTGTTTTTAAAGATAATTCCACTTTTTTATGTATTCCTGTTAGCATTGAATGCTAACTTTGCTCTATCTGTTTATGCAGTAGCATTCCACGCGGCCAATTTCTGTTTTCACATTTTATGTATTTTAGTTAATAAAGCCAATTCGGAATCTCGCCGCGCACAAGGTGTGCTGGTCCGGGGTGAAAGGTGGGGATACCCCAGATCATAAACATGGGCCGGAGTGCGACGCACATATTGATTACTTTGAGCGTTGTAAAGTCGATGCTTTAAAGGAATTTTGTAAGAAACGGAGGATACGGTGTTTATCGGGAAGCGAAAGAAAGAACTCGTGTCCTTGCTTGGGCATGTCATTTCAAAGGCCCAATAGTTTTAACAAAACAGCAGGAAAGGAAGGCGTCACCCTTGATTATTAAATCCCTGCTCGAGATCAATGTTGACGGTGTCACTTGAGAATTCCAGATCCTTTAGAGCTCAGGAGAAGGTTGGGGAGAATGAGTCGACAGCAGCAAATAAATGGCCACCCTGCATGTACATAGATATCATAATTATCTGATTAGCAAGGACGAGCAAATCTTGCTAACGAGACTTGCTAACGATACAATGTCGACACAACGCTTGGAATCTCTTCTTTCAGTAGAAATGTGACGCATACATAAGGCGGGTCACATATACAGCGCGAGTTCCTTTATATGCACTCGTGAATAGGGCGAAACTCTTCCATCCCACTTACTTTAGTCCTCGAGGTTACCGTATGTGGCAAGTCCTGCACTGAACAATGGGACCTGGCATATGCCTTAAAAAGACTTAAGCAGTGTAAACACTTAATAGTTGCTATAAATAGCAGGTCGTTCCACTGCCAATAGTATGGCTTTATTTGTAACGTAGTGTGGTATGAGCTCTGACCCGGGAAGCTATTGAGGGATAAACGTGCATACGTACTGATAATTCCGATTTGGCTTATTTAGAGGCAGAAAAGAGACACCAAGTGAAAAAAAACAAAGATAATTTCACTTTTAGTATATTTCCCCATAAGCCAGTTGAATGCTAACTTTGGCCTTTCCTGTTTTGCAAGTTTAGCGTTCCAGGCAGCCAAGTTCTTGTTTCACATTAAAAAAACACAATATTTGAAATATTCATTGCAGAAATAATTTTTCTTATTACAATTCCATTTTTAATGATCTTCCTGTTAGCATTGAAGTGCTAACATGTGCATTTCCTTGTTATGCAGTTAAGGCATTCCACACAGCTAATTTCTGGTGTTTTCCAGATTAAAAAACAAACATTTGAATTATTCATGAAGAAACTGTGTTTTTCTTGTTGTTTTAAAAGATATTCCCCTTTTTTATATGTATTTCCCGTTAGCGTTGAAATGCTAACTTTCCACTTCTTTAAAAACTTTCCCCTTCTGCCTTATGTTAGGTCTAATGTTAGCGTCTGTTGCATCTTCTCTACAGACTGGATGTTGGAATATTCACATTTAATCGGCTAGTTGGTTTTACACTGTGACGTTGAATCCATTTTCTCTTGTTTTTGCTCCTCAGTATTTTCTTTCCGTGTCTTTATTTTGCAGTTCGTTGCCAAAACTGTGGAACTTCTTGTTTTAATGAAGCTTCGATGCTAATAATTAGCATTGTCCTGAGGCTTTTGATGTAAAACTTCCAAACTAATAAAACGAAATGCATCGGCTGTCGAGTTAATCCAGTCATGTTTGAGGTCCAGAGTCGACTTTTCTTCACTTTTCTATCAAAGATTTGTCAAAATAAACAGGAGAGAACAAAATAAGATGCTAACAAAATAGCTTTTATATGTTAGGTGTTGATGATTGAAGGTCTTATAGCTGCAACATGAATAGTTATTATTCTAAGTTTTTGGGATGAATCAGCTGTTTTGTCTCAACAATTGTGAAAAATATGCCGAATTTTAACCATAAATCTCTTGTTTTCTCCAAAAATATTCAGATTACTGTCATAGAGGAGGAAAGAAACCAGAATATTTCAACATTGTCCTTCTAATTTCACTATATTTATCTGGAATGAGCAGTTTATCACAAGTTTTACAGTACATTATGTCCTTGTTTATGTGTTTGCGCTGTAAATCCACTCAAATACAGAACTGGAGCTCCATTAAATGAGAATTTTATGTGTTTTCAGACCTTTACAGGAGGATTTTTTTGTTTGTTTGTTTAATAATACATATATTTTGTCTTTAAATCTCAAAGTTTTATTGTTAAATTAAATAAATATGACAAGAACATCAGTCACAGCTGGATACTGCAGCTTCTCTGTCTTCATTTGGTCAAAAATATACCAGTTTTCTTCTAAAATACAGGAGAAAAAACCAGTGTTTATTTTAGATCAATCCGCTGGTCGTTACTGAATCTGAACGTTGCCTACAGAGACTTCCTGTCGAGAAAGAAGTATGGATCGTTCTTCTTCCTCTTGCCAGCGGGAAGATCCATCCAAGGATCGTGGTTTTGGGTTGTTTATCGCCCGCTCCTGCTGGTGTTTTTTTAGAAGGATTTGGCTAAAAACAGCTAAAGCAGAGAGAGAACACTCCCCTGCTGACTGGAAAAGTTTTGAAGTTTGTTTTGGAAGAAGCTTCGTGTTGCTTCCCGGTGGAACGTCCAGCATTAAACCTCTGACTTACTGATAAAACATCCCATAATTAAGGCTTTAGTCATGCTGCCCGCTCAGGTTTAGTCTGGGAGTCGGAGAGCTTCGGTTCAGTCATAAAAACCTGATATAAACCTGCAGGGAAACGTTCAGGTCAGACGTCTTTGTATTTTCAACAAGTTAAAAAACTGTTGTCCTGCTGTTTGTAGCATCAATATTTCATGATGGTTTCCTGAACAAACCCGACGTTTGGAGTTCAGGGACGATTTTACACCAAACACCAGAAGCTGAGGTGTGAAAAATACATTGTGTAACACAATGACAATGATTCAGGCAGAAATTTGTGTTTTCTTATTGTTTTAAAAGATAATTCCTCTTGTTTTACGTATTCCTATTAGCGTTGAATTTAAGCTTTTCACATTCAGTCCTGGTGTTTTAGTTTGTGTAGAGGCAGAAAATAGACACCAAATGAGGAAAAACATGCCTTGTTGTTGTTTTTCTCATTGTTTTAAGATAATTTCACTTTTTAATGTATCTCCCTTTGGTGTTGAATGCTAACTTTGCACTTCCTGTTTTGCGGTTAGCATTCCAGGTGGCTAATTTCTGTGTTTCACATTTTATGTGTTTGTAGTTAATTTTAGGGGCAGAAAAGAGGCACCAAATGAGGAAAAGCGTGCTTTATTATGGTTTTTGTTATTGTTTTCAGAAGATAAATTCTTTTTCTTTTTGTATTTCCAGTTAGCGTTGAAGGCTAACTTTTCACTACCTGTTATGCTGTTAGCGTTCCAGACAGCTAATTTCTGTCTTTTCAGGTTTTAAAACAACATTTGTAATTCTTAATGTAGAAAATCTGTGTTTTGTTATTGTTTTCAAAAATAATTTCGCTTTTTTATGTATTTCCTTTAAGCGTTGAATGCTAAGTTTGCCCTTTCTGGTGTGCAGTTAGCATTTTAGGTGGCTAATTTCTGTGTTTTACAATTTAAAAGCAAAAATTTGTAATAATTCATTCAAAATCTGTGTTTTTCTTGTTCTTTAAAGATAATTCCTCATGTTTTTATGTATTTAGCTAGATGCAGTTAGCATTCTAGGCAGCTAATTTCTGTGTTTTCAGATTTAAAAGCAAACATTTGTAAGGAAGCCTGCAAAGAAAATCCAGATACTGTAGAAACTGTACAAAAATCCCTCTCTAGTTGTGGAGAAGAAGTCAATGTTTCCAGAATCTGAGGTCCGAAGGTTTCGTAGATCTTTTCTTTACTGAAAGTATTTGTGTGGATTCTGTGAGTTCGTCGTGTTTTAGGTCTTTGCGGTGAATCTGGTGAAACTTCTTGATGTCAGGAAACAACAGAGCGGTTTAGATGTTGTCCTTCTCATAGAGCAGCTCTGGTTTGTCTTGTTTGCAGGTGTTGTTCTGTGACTTTAGAGTAAGATGCAGTTTATTACGTTTACACGATGGTCTTCCTCACAGTAATGTACGTAGTTTTGGAGTACAACGATTACCGAGTCTCTGAGTTCAGGTTTAGTGGCTCTGAAGGTGGAAAACAATCGGTTGGGATTGACTACTAGTTAAATATTGAACTGAAAACGTGGATTTCCATGACTAAACAGACTGAACCGTGAGAACATGAATCTTCAGTCAGATCTTCTTCTTGACCTTTAGCGTCGTTTTACCGTCAGAACTTTCTGCTTCCGTCGGAACAAACCGATCCGTTCTGTCATTTCTGTGAGAGGACGGTTTGAAAGGCGACGGATCTGAATCGATGTTTCCAGACAGATGTTTAAAGGTCAGGAACAGCTGGAACATCTGGAGCAACCAGAGTGGGAACCGTCGATGGAGGATCAACGCTGCTGACATCAGGATGAATTAAACGCATCGATTAGCTTCAAGCTGCTGCCGACTCTCAGGTTCAAACCTCTAAAACCTTTGTCAGCAGGTTTCTGTTGAACATCCAGCCTCAGGTTTCTTTTATTATCCCGGAATTATCACAACAGACGTACAGGAGGAGTCATCAGCAGCAGATAAAGTCCTCAGATCGCTACATTTGGAACAAAATTTAAGATGTTTTGAACAAGGTTGGGTCATTTTGTTCTACTTTAGAGTCATGTTGGACACATTATGAGTCGTTTTGGACAAATTTTGAGTTGTTTTGGACATTCTTGGACATACTGGACATGTTTGTGTCATTTTGGACATATTCAGAGTCATTTTGGACAAATCTTGAGTTGTTTTGGACATTCTTGGACATACTGGACATGTTTTGTGTCATTTTGGACATATTCAGAGTCATTTTGGACAAATCTTGAGTTGTTTTGGACCAATTCTGGGATATTTGGAACAAACTTTAAGATTTTTTGGACAAGTTTGGGTCATTTTGGCCTATTTTAATGTCATGTAGGACATGTTTTGAGTAATTTTGCATACATTTGAAGAGATTTTGAACACACTGATTGATTTTAGACAAGCTTCAAGTCATTGTAGACCATTTTTGAATAATTCTGGACCAATTTCGAGTAATTTTGATAGACTGTAGGGATTTTGGACGAGTTTTTTAAGATTGCTAATCAAATATTTTGATTCTTTTTCTGATTTGGTGTCATTCTAACAGTGTTATGCTGCAACTGAAAACATTTAAGATTTCATTTTTGAGGTTTTTAGCTAATTTTGGACATAGAGTCATGATGACCAATTTCTGAGTCATACTGGACGCAGTTTGAGTCATTTGGACAAAGTTTGAGAGATTTTGGACACGTTTCAAGTAATTTTGTCAAATTTCAAGTCATACTGGACAAAACCGAGTATTTTTGGACAAGTTTTATAAGATTGCTAATCAAATATTTTGATTCTTTTTCTGATTTGTGTCATTCTAACGGTGTTATGCTGCAACTGAAGACATTTCTGAGTTCATTTTTGAGGTTTTAACTAATGTTGGACACAATTAGAGTCATGCTGGACACAGTTTGAGTCATTTTGGACAGATTTTGGTTAATTTTGGACCAATTTTAAGTAATTTTGGCAAATTTTAAGTCGTTCTGGACAAAATTTGAGTCCTTTCAGACAAATTTCAAGAGATTTTCCAACACACTAATTGATTTTAAGTCATTTTTGACAATTCTTTAGACCAATATTTAATTTCTCAGCTTTAAAAGGTTCTATCAGGATGCTTCCTGCAGATATTTAGACTTAATAATGTTTTTTAAAGACCCAGAATCATTAAAAGCAGCATTTAGCGTCACTAGAACGTAAATGTCACGGTTTTTATTCTGCATATTGTGTGATTTAAAGTTTATTTTCCTGAATCATTTTGATGGTCGACCTCAGAGAAGCTCTTAAATGCCAACACGCTGGGCGATTGATTTTCAATAACTGCAGATTTAAAGAGGATTCCTTCATTTCCTCCTCGTCGGTTTTCTTTCTCTTCCCTCGTCCGTCTTTTATTCTCAAAATTCCAAAAAAGAAATTAGTTTAAAATTGTAAATTAATGTATTTTTCTGCAATATTAGTAGATGTTATTAAAAATCTGTAAAATAATAATTTAAATGTTTATTTTTCTTCAATCTAATGAATATAATTTTTCTTTCAAATAATGTTAAAATCTGTAAAATGACATATTTTTTCATATATAATGTCAGGTCTGAACGAAATATTCTCTCATCTGAGGTCTCCATAACATCCGGAGGAACAGATAAATCAGTGGAGGATCTAGAGGAACCTCCTGATGTTTGTTCTCAGGTCCAGGTGAGGACGGAGGAGGTTTAGATCTTCTTTATCTCTTCCTCCAGGCCGGGATTAAATGTGGAACACAAATAGACTGAACTCGGTCACACCGAGCCTCAGGTTCTAAAGGACCTCAACAATCAGAGATAAGAACTCCGTTAGCAGCATCACTGAGGAATCTAAGCTTCTACTGACACCACGGCTCTTTAGTTTTAGATTATAATGTCAGAAGGATGATCATTCTACATAACCACGACCAGAAACAGTTTATTAGCGAATGGAGGGAAAATGTTCCCAGCTGATCCTTTTCATTTAGGAAGCAGAAAGATATTAAGTAAACATGAGTAGAAAAAAATGTCATAAAAATACAAAGATAAGTAGAAAAATATGTCCGAAAAATATAAACATTAATAGAAAAATCTGTCTCAATAATCATCTAGAATGGCTCAGTAATTCTCCAAAATTGACTTAATTGCTCCAAATTACTGAATACTTCTCCAAAATGACTCAATAGTTGTTCAAAATGACTCAATTTGTCCAAAATGGCTCAAGAATTGTCCTGGTTCTGGTTCTGGTTCTCCTATATTTATTCTCTCTCCACCGTTTCCTTTTTAAAACTTCACCTTGAGTCTCTCTGACCTCTCTGCTGCCGCTTTTTTCTGCTCTTGACTTTGAAAAGTTTAGTTTCCTGCTGTAAAAGGAGGTCGGGTTTGGAGCTAAATCCTGCAGGTTGGAGAGTTTCCATGAAAAAAACTAAAACAAAGAGATAAAAGATGATTGAATTGGTGCTAAAGCTTCCTGATGGACGTGTTTAGTTATCTTCTGGAGGAAAAACTGTCCACCATCTGGTTTTATCAGCTGAAATCTGCTCTTAATGTTCCTCCCTGGATGCTAGAAAGAAGAAGTTTCTGCTTCTTGTTGGATTCATGCAGCTTCTCTGACCTTTTAACCTCCTGATAGCCTTTCAAACCTGCTGCTCTGAGACAGAATGTGGAGATAATTAGAGAGTTTGGCAGCTAAAACCTGTTTAAACTGCTGCAGAAATCCAAATATAACCCAGAGAAGAAGCCTGACAGAGCTCGAGTTTAGAGTTCAGTCTTCATTTGTTTAGAATATGTGCAGGAATAGTGACTGTTTTTAGCTTTTACCCGAAGAAAAGAATCATTTTTGAGTCGATATCATGAACATTTCTTCACAAATCTGCATCTGCAACTGTCAAATTCTGTTTATTAAAGGTTGAAACAGATATTTTCAAGCTGCTTTGTCACAAATTGTTCCTGTTTTGTTAAATTACAGATAAGAAAAACACTGACCAACGCTGCTTGCAGCTTTAATTAGGTTCCGCACACCATTTATTTTACTGTCTTTGTCGGATGGGAAAAACACATTTTTGACGCCCTAAACATTCTTGAAAACACGTAAAAATTGGCACACACATCAGGACTGGTGAAATATTGGATATTTTAGGGGAATGCCATATGTGTGTCAAAATGGCTCAATAGCGCCCTCTGGAATGTTATGAAAATTCAGCCCCCAGACCACGTTTCACCTACAGCTATGAAATTCGGTGAGCATATGTAACTCATCAGGACGCACAAAAAAGCCTCTTGCACCAATACCCAAAACCTAACAGGAAGTCAGCCATTTTGAATTATGTTTCATATTTTGGACAATTTTGTGTCATTTTTGGACATTTTTAAAAAGCTATAAACCCAAACAGACTAACCCCAAGAGAGCTCAAGTTTGTCCAGGATGTCCACCAGGCGTGGGTGATCAAACGTTGTCAAAATGCACCACAAAAGTCTGAGGGCGTAGAAATGGCGACCAGTGGAGTGCGGCCATGTTGGATGTCTCGCCATGAAACAGGAAGTGATGTATATCTAGCCTGTACATGCTCCAATCTGCCTCAGACTTTACATGAGTGATCAGAGTCCAGCGCCACCTGGTGAACACGCCTCCAATCGCTGGCCAGCAAGGATGCGAAGGACCTGACCAATGTTGCTTGCAGCTTTAATTAGGGTCCGAGCATTGAATGGTGTGAAGACCCCATTGAAATCCTTGGGTTTATTGTTATAATTTGTTCTTTTGTTAGATTAAAATTACAATTTATATTGTATTTTAATAATTCAAAAGTATGAATAATATTTTCAAATTTTTTTCTGAAAGGTTTTTCATAGTTTTTAAACATAGACAGTTGGTCCTCCACTTACGTCAGAGTTCTGTTCCTACAGATTGGCGTAAGTTGATTTTCATCGTAAGTCAGAACTCCAGTGAAAATGTAACCAAAGCCGCTCCGTGCATCACGATATCGATCAGTTCTTCATAAAGTCATGAATACCAACGACTTTCATGCATGTATGAATCATTTTACTAGAAGATAACAGAATATTGTAACGGACTGATATTGTTGTTGATGTTGAGGTTTCAGTGTTTATTGTTCAGTTCCAGATTTACCTAATGTCAGCGAACATGCCATGTTTAGTTAGCTGACCTCTGATTGGCTGAGAGTCAGTAGTAGAGAGAGCTGGGAACGGCGGCTAATTCTGGAGCTAAGTTATGGGGTTTTTCTAGTTCTTCTGGCGTTGGCTACGGTCCACATTAGAACCCTCTGTGCTCATTTTGTGCCTTTTTGTGGTAATTTTAGGTCTTTTTGTCTCATTTTGTTGTCATTTTGTGCCTTGTGGCTGTTTTTAGTCTGTTTGTGATAATTTTTAACTGTTTTTGTGGTCATTTTGTGCATTTTTCTGGACACTCACAGTCCGTTTTGTGGTGATTTTGTGCCCTTTAATAGTAATTTTGTGCCTTTTTGTGGTCATTTTCAGACAGTTTTGTGATCATTTTAAGTGTTTTTGTGGTAATTTTGTGCCTCTTTGTGGCCGCTTTCAGTCCATTTGTGGGCATTGTAGGTGTTTATGTGGTCATTTTGTGCAGTTTTGTGGCCATTTTCAGTCTGTTTGTGATCATTTTAGGTATGTTTGTGGTCATTTTGTGCCTTTTTGTGACCCTTTTCAGTCTATTTTTCGTAAATCTAGGTGTTTTTGTGGTCATTTTGTACATTTTTGTAGTCGTTTTCAGTCCGTTTTTCGTAAATTTAGGTGTTTTTGTGGTCATTTTGTGCCTTTTTGTGGCCGTTTTCAGTCTGTTTGTGACAATTTTAGGTGTTTCTGTCTATTTTTTGTCATTTTCTGCATTTTTGGGGTCATGTTATGTCTTTTTGTGGTCATTTTGTGCATCTTCTGTTACGGGGGGGAGCTGGGGAACCCAAGCGCAGACTCACAGAAACTGACAGACAAATGAATAACTGAAAGAGATTTATTTCGCTAATTAACTAATTAATACAGGAACACAGAACTGAGGGGGGAGAACCAAACCAAAACTACTAAACTCGAACAGCAAACTCTATGAATATAAAAACGGAAATCTACAAACTGAACCGACTTAACAAAACTAAGCTAAAGAGGGATACTCACAAAATGGGGAAACTGATAACCGAGGGAAAAAACAGACTAAACCAAACCACTAACAAACACTATGAATTTAAGAACGGAAGATCACCAAACTAGAACTAACAAAACTAAGCAAAGGAGGGATACTTACAAAAATGGGGGAACTGAACAGAAGGGGTAGGGAAGCAGGCTCGGGGAATCTGGGGTGAACGGAGATGAGACTGGAGCTACTGGCTGGGGACAAAACAGGGCTAGCGAGAATCCAAAAGAACTGCTGAGTCCAAGTGAGGGAAATCCAGAGGAGGGGAAAAAGAGTCCAGAAACAGAGTGCAAAAGCAGAGTCCAGAAACAGAGGGCATGTGGGTCGATGATCCGGCAGGGAGTGAATGAACGGGCAGAGCTTAAATAGGTGGAGGTGAGGTGGAGAACAGGTGAATGGTGTGAACTGATTGCTGCAGCTGAAACTCATTGTAGCAATCAGCAAGACAGAATGCAGGCAGGTGAAGCAGGTGAAGCAGGAGGGAGAGAGACAGGGAGAGAGAGAGAGACACATGAGGGAGAGAGACAGGGAGAGAGAGAGACACATGAGGGAGAGAGACAGGGAGAGAGAGAGAGACACATGAGGGAGAGAGACAGGGAGAGAGAGAGACACATGAGGGAGAGAGACAGGGAGAGAGAGAGACACATGAGGGAGAGAGACAGGGAGAGAGAGAGAGACACATGAGGGAGAGAGACAGAGAGAGAGAGACATGAGGGAGAGAGACAGGGAGAGAGAGAGAGACATGAGGGGAGAGACAGGGAGAGAGAGAGAGACACATGAGGGAGAGAGACAGGGAGAGAGAGAGACACATGAGGGAGAGAGACAGGGAGAGAGAGAGAGACACATGAGGGAGAGAGACAGGGAGAGAGAGAGAGACACATGAGGGAGAGAGACAGGGAGAGAGAGAGAGACATGAGGGAGAGAGACAGGGAGAGAGAGAGAGACATGAGGGAGAGAGACAGGGAGAGAGAGAGAGACACATGAGGGAGAGAGACAGGGAGAGAGAGAGACACATGAGGGAGAGAGACAGGGAGAGAGAGAGACACATGAGGGAGAGAGACAGGGAGAGAGAGAGACACATGAGGGAGAGAGACACATGGGAGGAACAGGGAGAAGAGAGCACATGAGGGAGAGAGACAGGGAGAGAGAGAGACACATGAGGGAGAGAGACAGGGGAGAGAGAGAGACATGAGGGAGAGAGACAGGGAGAGAGAGAGAGACACATGAGGGAAGAGAGACAGGGAGAGAGAGAGAGACATGAGGAGAGAGACAGGGAGAGAGAGAGAGACATTGAGGGAGAGAGACAGGGAAGAGAGAGAGACAATGGGGGAGAGAGACAGGGAGAGAGAGACACATGAGGGAGAGAGACAGGGAGAGAGAGAGACACATGAGGGAGAGAGACAGGGAGAGAGAGAGACACATGAGGGAGAGAGACAGGGAGAGAGAGAGACACATGAGGGAGAGAGACAGGGAGAGAGGAGAGACACATGAGGGAGAGAGACAGGGACGAGAGAGAGAGACATGAGGGAGAGAGACAGGGAGAGAGACGAGAGGACACATGAGGGAGAGAGGACACGGGAGAGACGAGAGAGACATGAGGGAGAGAGACAGGGGAGAGAAGAGAGAGACACATTTGAGGGGTGAGAGACAGGGAGAGAGAGAGAGACACTATGAGGGGAGAGAAGACAGGGAGAGATGAGAAGAGAACACATGAGGGAGAGAGACAGGGAGAGAGAGACATGAGGGAGAGAGACAGGGAGAGAGAGAGACACATGAGGGAGAGACAGGGAGAGAGAGAGAGACATGAGGGAGAGAGACAGGGAGAGAGAGAGAGACATGAGGGAGAGAGACAGGGAGAGAGAGAGAGACATGAGGGAGAGAGACAGGGAGAGAGAGAGACATGAGGGAGAGAGACAGGGAGAGAGAGAGACACATGAGGGAGAGAGACAGGGAGAGAGAGAGACATGAGGGAGAGAGACAGGGAGAGAGAGAGAGACATGAGGGAGAGAGACAGGGAGAGAGAGAGAGACATGAGGGAGAGAGACAGGGAGAGAGAGAGAGACATGAGGGAGAGAGACAGGGAGAGAGAGAGAGACATGAGGGAGAGAGACAGGGAGAGAGAGAGAGACATGAGGGAGAGAGACAGGGAGAGAGAGAGACATGAGGGAGAGAGACAGGGAGAGAGAGAGAGACATGAGGGAGAGAGACAGGGAGAGAGAGAGACACATGAGGGAGAGAGACAGGGAGAGAGAGAGACATGAGGGAGAGAGACAGGGAGAGAGAGAGACACATGAGGGAGAGAGACAGGGAGAGAGAGAGAGAGACATGAGGGAGAGAGACAGGGAGAGAGAGAGACACATGAGGGAGAGAGACAGGGAGAGAGAGAGAGACATGAGGGAGAGAGACAGGGAGAGAGAGAGACATGAGGGAGAGAGACAGGGAGAGAGAGAGAACATGAGGGAGAGAGACAGGGAGAGAGAGAGACATGAGGGAGAGAGACAGGGAGAGAGAGAGACATGAGGGAGAGAGACAGGGAGAGAGAGAGACACATGAGGGAGAGAGACAGGGAGAGAGAGAGACACATGAGGGAGAGAGACAGGGAGAGAGAGAGACACATGAGGGAGAGAGACAGGGAGAGAGAGAGACACATGAGGGAGAGAGACAGGGAGAGAGAGAGACATGAGGGAGAGAGACAGGGAGAGAGAGAGACACATGAGGGAGAGAGACAGGGAGAGAGAGAGACACATGAGGGAGAGACAGGGAGAGAGAGAGACACATGAGGGAGAGAGACAGGGAGAGAGAGAGACATGAGGGAGAGAGACAGGGAGAGAGAGAGAGACATGAGGGAGAGAGACAGGGAGAGAGAGAGAGACACATGAGGGAGAGAGACAGGGAGAGAGAGAGACACATGAGGGAGAGAGACAGGGAGAGAGAGAGACACATGAGGGAGAGAGACAGGGAGAGAGAGAGAGAGACATGAGGGAGAGAGACAGGGAGAGAGAGAGACACATGAGGGAGAGAGACAGGGAGAGAGAGAGAGACATGAGGGAGAGAGACAGGGAGAGAGAGAGACATGAGGGAGAGAGACAGGGAGAGAGAGACATGAGGGAGAGAGACAGGGAGAGAGAGAGAGACATGAGGAGAGAGACAGGGAGAGAGAGAGACACATGAGGGAGAGAGACAGGGAGAGAGAGAGACACATGAGGGAGAGAGGACACATGAGGGAGAGAGACAGGGAGAGAGAGAGACAATGAGGGAAGAGACAGGGAGAGAGAGAGACACATGAGGGAGAGAGAAGGGAGAGAGAGAGAGACATGAGGGAGAGAGACAGGGAGAGAGAGAGAGACACATGAGGGAGAGAGACAGGGAAGAGAGAGAGAGACACATGAGGGAGAGAGACAGGGAGAGAGAGAGAGACATGAGGGAGAGAGACAGGGAGAGAGGAGAGACACATGAGGGAGAGAGACAGGGAGAGAGAGAGACACATGAGGGAGAGAGACAGGGAGAGAGAGAGACACATGAGGGAGGAAGACAGGAGAGAGAGAGGACATGAGGGAGAGAGACAGGAGAGAGAGAGACACATGAGGAGAGAGACAGGGAGAGAGAGAGAGACATGAGGGAGAGAGACAGGGAGAGAGAGAGACACATGAGGGAGAGAGACAGGGAGAGAGAGAGGAGACAATGAAGGGAGAGAGACAGGGAGAGAGAGAGACACATTGAGGGAGAGAGACAGGGAGAGAGAGAGACACATGAGGGAGAGAGACAGGGAGAGAGAGGAGAGACACATGAGGGAGAGAGACAGGGAGAGAGAGAGACACATGAGGGAGAGAGACATGGGAGAGAGAGAGAACAGGGGGGAGAATGAGGGAAGGGAGAGAACACATGAGGGAGAGAGACAGGAGAGAGAGAGACACATGAGGGAGAGAGACAGGGAGAGAGAGAGACACATGAGGGAGAGAGACAGGGAGAGAGAGAGAGACACATGAGGGAGAGAGACAGGGAGAGAGAGAGACACATGAGGAGAGAGACAGGGAGGAGAGAGAGACACATGAGGGAGAGAGACAGACAGACAGAGGGAGCCAAGAGAGACAGGTCAACACAGAAACAATCATGACTCAGGGGAGAAAGGAGGAAAGAGAGGAAAAGGGAAAGAAGGGCAGGGGCTAGAGCAGGATCCTAACATCTTCATGCTTATTTTGCTTCATTTTTGGTCATTTTGGTAATAAATTGAAAGGAAAAATCGTTCATTGTAGTTATTCTTCCTTTTAGTTGTTTGTAAAAGTTCCATCTTCTGAAATGTGGTGATTTTTCAGATTTTCTGTCCCTTTATTTTGCTATAAAACAGACTATATTTAGACTAGAGACGGTTCCAGTTGGCCCTCCATGTTTCTGATCTTCAGTTCTCCTCTGATTTATCTCCGTTCGCTCGTCTGTTTCCGTGTTTTCTCAGACTTCTGCTTCAGTTCAGAGCCACAGAATCAGATTAACATCTTCCTTCTGATCGCTGCTCTGCAACGCCGACTCAATCTGATCCGGACACCGCCGCCGGCCGCCTCTCATCACACTGCACGATATATACACACTATATACACACCCAATACACACCACATACACACTACATACACACTGACACACCACTATGAGGCTGACCGAAGTGTCTGCAGAGGCCTCAGAGATGGAAGTTCTCCGGTCAGAAAGAGACAATTCCACGTTTAGATGGTCTCTGAATGATTCATGAAGCACAGATGCTGGAAAACAACAAACACTCACACAGATAGAAACACACACCAAACTCACACACTGTAACACACACGTGGACTCATGCACGGCTGCTTTCACACACCTGAGACACGAAGCACTTATCCTCCACAAAGACACGCTTCAGTTCACAGAGAATGTCAAGAAGAAGAAGAAGAAGAACCAGTTTAGAAACTGCAGCTCAGAAATGAAAACCACTGTTTTTAATGATTGAAAATATCCAGTCATTTTAGTCAATTATTGAGTCATTTTAGTCAATTATTGAGTCATTTTCGTCAAATATTGAGTCATTTTAGTCAATTATTGAGTCATTTTAGTCAATTACTGAGTCATTTTAGTCAATTATTGAGTCATTTTGGACAATTATTGAGTCATTTTGGACAATTATTGAGTCATTTTAGACAATTATTGAGTCATTTTAGTCAATTATTGAGTCATTTTGGACAATTATTGAGTCATTTTAGTCAATTATTAGGTGATTTTAGACAATTATTGAGTCATTTTAGTCAATTATTGAGTCATTTTAGTCAATTATTGAGTCATTTTGGTCAAATATTGAGTCATTTTGGTCAATTATTGAGTCATTTTAGTCAATTATTGAGTCATTTTAGTCAATTATTGTCATTTTAGTCAATTATTGAGTCATTTTAGTCAATTATTGAGTCATTTAGTCAATTATTGAGTCATTTTGGTCAATTATTGAGTCATTTTGGTCAATTATTGAGTCATTTGAGTCAATTATTGAGTCATTTTGGTCAAATATTGAGTCATTTTGGTCAATTATTGAGTCATTTTAGTCATTTATTGAGTCATTTTGGTCAATTATTGAGTCATTTTAGACAATTATTGAGTCATTTTAGCCAATTATTGAGTCATTTTGATCGATTATTGTATCATTTTGGATGATTTTTGAGTCATTTTAGTCAATTATTGAGTCATTTTAGACAAATATTGAGTCATTTTGGTCAAATATTGAGTCATTTTGGACAATTATTGAGTCATTTTGGACAATTATTGAGTCATTTTAGTCAATTATTGAGTCATTTTAGTCAATTATTGAGTCATTTGAGTCAATTATTGAGTCATTTTAGTCAATTATTGAGTCATTTTGGACAATTATTGAGTCATTTTAGTCAATTATTGAGTCATTTTAGTCAATTATTGAGTCATTTTGGACAATTATTG
>CM009716.1:38033434-38127382 GCA_003047355.2 Amphiprion percula
GGGAGGAGACGGATGGAGGGAGGAGACGGATGGAGGGAGGAGATGGAGGGAGGAGATGGAGGAGGGAGGAGACGGAGGGAGGGAGGAGACGGACGAAGGGAGGAGACGGAGGGAGGGAGGAGACGGATGGAGAGAGGAGATGGATGGAGGGAGGAGACGGATGGAGGGAGGAGACGGAGGGAGGGAGGAGACGGATGGAGAGAGAGACGGATGGAAGGAGACGGATGGAGGGAGGAGATGGACGAAGGAGGAGATGACAAAGGGAGGAGACGGAGGGAGGGAGGAGATGGAGGAGGGAGGAGACGGAGGAAGGGAGGAGACGGATGGAGAGAGGAGACGGACGAAGGGAGGAGACGGAGGGAGGGAGGAGATGGAGGGAGGGAGGAGACGGATGGAGGGAGAGAGACGGAGGGAGGGAGAGATGAAAGGAGGGAGGAGACGGATGGAGGGAGGAGACGGATGGAGGGAGGAGACAGATGGAGGGAGGAGAGGAGGAGGAGACGGACGAAGGGAGGAGATGGACAAAGGGAGGAGACGGAGGGAGGGAGGAGACAGATGGAGGGAGGAGGAGATGGATGGAGGGAGGAGACGGATGGAGGGAGGAGACGGAGGGAGGGAGGAGATGAAAGGAGGGAGGAGACGGATGGGGGAGGAGACGGATGGAGGGAGGAGACAGATGGAGGGAGGAGATGGAGGGAGGGAGACGGACGAAGGGAGGAGATGGACAAAGGGAGGAGACGGAGGGAGGGAGGAGACAGAAGGAGGGAGGGAGGAGATGGATGGAGGGAGGAGACGAAAGCAGCGAGGAGATGAAAGGGGGAGGAGACGGATGGAGGGAGGAGACGGATGGAGGGAGGAGACGGATGGAGGGAGGAGATGGAGGGAGGAGATGGAGGGAGGAGGAGACGGAGGGAGGGAGAGATGGAGGGAGGAGATGGAGGAGGAGGAGACGGATGGAGGGAGGAGATGGAGGGAGGAGATGGAGGGAGGGAGGAGACGGAGGGAGGGAGGAGACGGATGGAGGGAGGAGATGAAAGGAGGGAGGAGACGGATGGAGGGAGGAGAAGAGGAGGGAGGAGATGGAGGGAGGAGACGGAGGGAGGAGGGAGGAGACGGATGGAGGAGGAGACAGATGGAGGGAGGAGACGGAGGGAGGGAGGAGACGAGAGGGAGGGAGGAGACGGATGGAGGGAGGAGACGGAGGGATGGAGGGAGGAGACGGACGGAGGGAGGAGATGGAGGGAGGAGACGGATGGAGGGAGGAGACGGATGGAGGGAGGAGACGGAGGGAGGGAGGAGACGGAGGGAGGGAGGAGGAGAGATGGAGGGAGGAGACGGATGGAGGAGGAGACGGAGGAGGGAGGAGATGAAAGGAGGGAGGAGACGGATGGAGGGAGGAGACGGATGGAGGGAGGAGACAGATGGAGGGAGGAGATGGAGGGAGGAGACGGACGAAGGGAGAGATGGACAAAGGGAGGAGACGGAGGGAGGGAGGAGACAGAAGGAGGGAGGGAGGAGATGGATGGAGGAGGAGACGAAAGCAGCGAGGAGATGAAAGGAGGGAGGAGACGGATGGAGGGAGGAGACGGATAGGGAGGAGACGGAGGAGGAGGAGATGGAGGAGGAGATGGAGGGAGGAGGAGACGGAGGGAGGGAGGAGACGGATGGAGGGAGGAGACGAAAGCAGCGAGGAGAATGAAAGGAGGGAGGAGACGGATGGAGGGAGGAGACGGATGGAGGGAGGAGACGGATGGAGGAGGAGATGGAGGGAGAGATGGAGGGAGGAGGAGACGGAGGGAGGGAGGAGATGGAGGGAGAGATGGAGGGAGGGAGGAGACGGAGGGAGGGAGGAGACGGATGGAGGGAGGAGATGAAAGGAGGGAGGAGACGGATGGAGGGAGGAGACAGATGGAGGAGGAGATGGAGGGAGGAGACGGAGGGAGGGAGGAGACGGATGGAGGGAGGAGACGGATGGAGGGAGGAGACAGATGGAGGGAGGAGATGGAGGAGGAGACGGAGGGAGGGAGGAGACGGAGGGAGGGAGGAGACGGATGGAGGGAGGAGATGAAAGGAGGGAGGAGACGGATGGAGGGAGGAGACGGATGGAGGGAGGAGACAGATGGAGGGAGGAGACGGATGGAGGGAGGAGACAGATGGAGGGAGGGAGATGGAGGGAGGAGACGGAGGGAGGGAGGAGACGGAGGGAGGGAGGAGACGGATGGAGGGAGGAGATGAAAGGAGGGAGGAGACGGATGGAGGGGAGGACAGATGGAGGGAGGAGATGGAGGGAGAGAGACGGAGGAGGGAGGGGAGACGGATGGAGGAGGAGACAGATGGAGGGAGGAGACGGAGGAGGGAGGAGACGGAGGGAGGAGGAGACGGATGGAGGGAGGAGATGAAAGCAGCGAGGAGATGAAAGGAGGGAGGAGACGGATGGAGAGGAGACGGATGGAGGGAGGAGACGGATGGAGGGAGGAGACGGAGGGAGGGAGGAGACGGAGGGAGGGAGGGAGGAGACGGACGGAGGGAGGAGATGGAGAGGAGACGGAGGGAGGAGGGAGGAGACGGAGGAGGGAGGGAGGAGACGGAGGGAGGGAGGGAGGAGACGGAGGGAGGGAGGAGACGGACGGAGGGAGGAGATGGAGGGAGGAGTGCAGCTCTGTGTTGGCAGCTGATTGATTGATCTGTTTCTTACTCGTGGTTCGTGTTTAGAAGTTGTCCATCAGAAACGTTGACGGAACGTTTGTCCTCCATGATGACTTCCATCCGTCTCCACAATGAATCCATTTCCCACCGAGTCACTCCGTTCTCATCGTCTCTTTATTGCGAAGGAGACGCAGTTTGGCGACAAAACGTTAAAAGATGAAACCAGGATCGGAGTCGCTGACGGTTCACGGAGTTCGATGTTTCCTCCAACATCACGTCTCACTTCCTTCCTCCTCTGACTTTCCTCCGATAGCAAAGACGGACAGTTTAATGTGTTTGTTCTGGCAGTTTAAGAGCTGCAGTTTGGTGTTTTATTGTTGTTTTGGTTCTTTGTCTCTTTTTAGCTGCA
This sequence comes from Amphiprion percula, assembly GCA_003047355.2. Classification (NCBI taxonomy): domain Eukaryota; kingdom Metazoa; phylum Chordata; class Actinopteri; family Pomacentridae; genus Amphiprion; species Amphiprion percula. The sequence goes on from CM009716.1 coordinate 38,036,490, forward strand.
AATGTTTCAAAGACGGCTCCGTTTTACAGCTGAAAAGGTTTGAAAATATTTTAAAAAAATATAAAAAAGGCACTAATAATAATATTAATACAGTTTATTTGGCAGCGCCTTTCATAACACCCAAGGTCACTTTACAGAGGATAAAAACACAATAAATAGAACAAAACAGCAGACAAAGTAACACAACAGTTAAAAGAAACAATGAAATTACACTGAGTATGCGGATTTAAACATTTAATTTAAACAGATGAGTTTTGAGTCTTGACTTAAACTGGGTTAAAGAAACATGTTACGGATGTCTGGTGGGAGAGAAATTCCAGAGTTGGGGAGCAGAGCAGCTGAAAGCTCTGCTCCCCATGGTGCTGAGGAAGGCAGAAGGTAAAGAGAGGTGAAGGGAGGAGGAGGACCTCCTGGCAATGTGGAGGAGATCAGACAGAAGGGGGGAGCAAGGTTGTGGATGGGATTTAAATGTATACCAACAGGATCTTGAATATGATGCGGAATTGGACCGGGAGCCAGTGAAGCTGCTGGAGGACGGGGGTGATGTGGTGAAAGGAGGGAGTATGGGGTGATGATGCGGGCTGCAGAATTTGAACCAGTTTGGAGTTTATGGAGGGATTTGTGGGGGACACCATAGAGGAGTGAGTTACAGTAATCAATACGGAGGTGACGAGGCTATGAACTAGAATGGCCGTGGTATGAGGGGTGAGGGAGGGGCGGAGACGATTAATGTTACGTAAATGGAAATAAGCAGCACCGAGTAATGTTATTAATGTGGGAGTGAAAAGGAAAGTGAAGCTGTCGAGGATGACACCCAGACTCTTTACCTGAGGGGAGGGGGACACTGTGGAGCTGTCAATGGTGAGAAAGAAACTGTCAGCTTTGGATAGGGTGGACTTAGTGCCTACAAGGAGAAGTTCCGTCTTATCACTGTTTAATTTGAGGAAGTTTGCAGTGAGCCAAACTTTTGATGTCAGAAAGGCAGTGGGTGAGGGAGGAGGGAGGGAGGGTGGAGTTAGGTTTACTGGAGAGATAGAGCTGGGTGTCATCCGCGAAGCAGTGAAAGTGGATACCATATTTACGGAAGATATTGCCAAGGGGGAGGAGGTATATGATGAAGAGGAGGGGCCCCAGGACAGAGCCCTGGGGCACACCAGAAGTGACGGGGGAGGGCTGTGAGGTGAAGGACTTGAGCTGAATGAACTGAGTGCGGCCAGTGAGGTAGGAGTGAAACCAGTGAAGGGGGGTGTGAGTGATGCCGATGGAGGAAAGTCTACTGAGGAGGATGGGATGAGAAACAGTGTCGAAGGCCGTACTCAGATCAAGGAGGATGAGTATGGAGAGTAAACCGGAGTCAGCTGCCATAAGGAGGTCATCTGTGATCTTAATCAGGGCTGTTTCAGTGCTGTGGCGGGGACGGAAACCGGACTGGAATTGTTCATAGAGGGAGTTTCGTGTGAGATGAGTGTGGAGGTGAGAGGCAACAATTTTTTCTAGGATTTTGGAGATGAAGGGAAGGTGGGAAATGGGACGGAGGTTATTAAAATTATTGGGATCTGAACCAGGCTTCTTAAGGATGGGGCTGACAGCTGCAGATTTAGACTAAAAAGTTTCTAAATCTCGTGAAAACTAACAAATATTGTGTTTTTCTTTATGTATCTGTTTCATTTTCATCGAAAATTCACAGAACTAGAAGTTGCAGTAACTTTGAGAACACTGTTGTCTCTTTTTTAGCTGCAAACCTTGTGAAGACGGCTTCATATCTTGTTCATTTCTGTCATTTTCGACTCAGATTCATCAAACTAAAGTGGTTTAAAATTGCTCTAACTGCTACAGAACTGACTTTCATGCTAATAAATGTCTTTTTGTGTGTTTTGTTGTCATTTCAGGTGTTGGGAAGGATTGATTTTGCCTCCAGATGACAGACCGGTAAGTGACACTGTTTTTCTGGAGTTTTTACAGATGCTGGCTGGAGAATGTGTGCATTGTTGTAGCTGTCTGCTGTGTTTGAGCTAGTCAGGACTTCTGTCTCCATGTGAACGCTTGGATGGACCGAGATGAAGGAATAAAAGCTGCGTGTACGTTTAGACGATACGATGGCAGGTAGAAAGCCAGACGTCAAACTGTAGACGGGGATGAATTACAGGCTGCTGCCAGGGTCGTGTTTCACTGAAACACCAGTAAAAGCTCCTGAAACATCCTGATGGAGCTCGCTGGTTTCAGGCCGACAGCTGAAATAATGACATCAGATCATCCTGGACCCTCCACGTCTCTTTTAATAAAGACGCTGATTAATGTGGAAGCGATCCGTCTTTTCTCAGAGCCAGTGTGGTGAGGTTCAAGGCCGAGGTTTTGTTTGTTGTCGGCGGTCGGATCAGACGGCTAGCAGACCGTGAGCCGGATGTTCAGTGAATTTGCCAGAAGGTGGTGTTGGAACGGAGCTGCTGATTTCAACTTCAGGATGCGCTTCAGGGCGTTCTGGTTATCAAACCGGTGCAGCTCAGATTTATGCGTCGGGACTCATCAGATCACGGAGGAGTCACAGAGGCTTCTTTATGAACAAAGTGCTCAAGTAAAAATCACGTTACTAGTATGTGGATGGATTTAGGTGCTATTTTTTGCCTCCAAACTCCACACAGAAAACACTTTTGCACTAAGAAAATAGGCCAAACGTGTAAATCTGTGTCTTTAGAAATGATAATTTAGACTTTTGCTACGTTTGACTGTAAAATGGCACTTACTTGTATTTACTATATTTATCTCTGGCTGGGTAGCCCTGCGACAGACTGGCGACCTGTCCAGGGTGTCCCCTGCCTTCGCCCCGAGTCAGCTGGGATAGGCTCCAGCACCCCCCGCGACCCTAGTGAGGAATAAGCGGTGTATAGATAATGGATGGATGGATGGATACTCTGGCTGGTAATCTGATCTTAGAACTCCTTGTTTTACTGTTTTTAACTTATTTTTTGGTCTCACAGCTGTCTGAGCTGCTGCACTGAAGTGGAGACTAGAGGCTTCTCTGTGATTAACCTTGTAGCTAGCATCTGATGTAGCCTACATGCTTTAACTATGGTAAATCGGACATTAGAACTTCTTGTTTCACTGGGAAATCTCCACTACAAGCACTGCTGTGTTGATGGAGACCAGAGGCTTCTAGTTTCCCTTGTAGCCTTCATGCTTCAGCTTTGGTAAATCTGACATTACAACACCTTATTCCACTCCTTTCAAGCTAATTTTTGGTCTCTTCACTATTAGAGTTTCTGCATTTCAGTAACTAAGTGGAGACTAGAGGCTTCTCTGTGATTAACCTTGTAGCTCACGTCTGCTGTAGCCAACATGCTTTAACTTTGGTAAATCTGACAACACTTTATTTCACTCTTTTCAAACAAATAACTGGTCTCACAGCTGTCTGAGCTGCTGCACTGCAGTGGAGACTAGAGGCTTCTCTGTTCTCAGTCTTCTAGCTAGCATCTGATGTGGCTTCCATGTTTAAAGTTCAGTAAATCTGACATTAGAGCGCTTTATTTCACTTTTTGAAGCTAATTTGAGATGAAAATGTTTGGGGAACTAAGTGAACTGTCTTGGGTGTAATTTTATTCGTATTTTGCTCTTGGAGATGCACTGGATTCAGGTGGAAAATAATCGTATTTTGTGTCTTATTTTGATGCAAAAATATGTCTTTTAACGGGACTGTAGCACAACATGGAGGCAAAATCTAAAATCAGTGAATAATTAAGTTAAATAATCAGAATTCAGAAGTTCAGAGTTAGTTTTTTCTTCTTCTCAGCATGAATCTGCATTCAGCCACTACACGTCGAGGACCTCCTGGTTCTGGGATTTAAAGGAAACTCTGTAGAAACAGCGAAACTAGCTTCCTGTCAGCACATCGGCTCAGCGTGATGCTACTGCTTCCTTAAATCTGCTGCAGCTCAGGCATGTCGGACGCATCTGTGTGCATGTTGGGAGTGCGATTAACGTGATCATGAGCTGCTGTTCCTGCTGCTTTTAGAACACTGAGGACTTCATCCGACACGCAAACGTACCTGAAGCTGCTTCGAGGACGTAAATTCATCAGGGTCGTTTGTTTAACACTCAGGAGTCTAATTTTACATGAAAAATCCACCTTTAGTTGGGTTTGAAGATGAGCTCCAGCAGAAAGTGTCCAGTCAGAGCATTAACCCTATATTTTTTACATTCCTGCAGTAAAATAACTTCACTTTTTCAATATTGTACTTAATTTTTCTCAGATTTCAACATTTTCCTTGCAGCATAATGCCTTGTTTTTTGCACAGATGGATTAAAAAAAAAAAAAGATTTAGGTGAACTTTTAACTCGTTGAAAGTTTCAGGGCTGAAAAAACACATTTTGAGTTAAAAACTGTCACCAGATCAGTTTTACATCCATCCAGGTGACAGTCTGAAGACCAAATCTGGTTTAGGATCCAAAATTAGACAAACAACACTCGAAACAAGAAACAAAACTCTGCAAAACACAAGATGACAGAAATAACACAAACAAAAGAGACACAAAATGACCAAAAAATGTGACAAAAATGAAAAGTCAGACACAAACAACAAAAAAATTGGCAAAACAATAAAATAAGACACAAAACTACAAAAAAGAGACACAATATTAGACAAAGAAGACACAAATGAAAAATAAGATACAAAATAAAGACACAACAAAAATCAGAGACAATACGACAAAAAAGACACAAATGACATGAAATAAGACAAAAAACAAGACACAAAATTAGACAAGTAGGAGACACAAAACTACAAAAAATAAGCAAAAAAAATAACAAAAATGAGACAAAAAGGCCAAAAAGTAATACAAATGAAAAAAGTCAGAAAGAGACAAAATTAGACACAGAAGACACAAAACAACAAAATAAGACATGAAAGTACAAAAACGAGACATAAACAATGAAAAAAGCAAGACACAAAATGACAGAAATATGACAAAACGACAAAATAAGACACAAAACAACAAAAGCCAGACACAAAATCAGACAACGAAGATACAAAACTTTTTTTAAAAAGTAGCAAAAATGAGACAAATGACATCAAAAGAGACCAAATGACAAAAAAACAACACAGAGACCACACAACAAAGGCAAAAAAGAGACAAAAATGACCAAAAAAGGAGACAAATAACATGAAATAAATCAAAAAGACAAAAAATCGACACAGAAGACACAAAACAACAAAATAAGACATTAAACCACAAAAATGAGACACAAAATGACAAAAACTAAATTAAAAAACAACAAAAGAGACATAAAGTAACAAAAATTGAGACATAAAATGACAAGAATTGAGACACGTCATATAAAATGAATCAAAAATGACAAAAAATTAGTCAAAGAAGACTCCAAATGCATGACTTTGGCATCATTTTGCTTCACTAATGCGTCGTATTACTGCTGTATATTAAACTATACCACTATATTATTACTGCTATATATTAAACTATACCACTATATTATTACTGCTATATATTAAACTATACCACTATATATTAAACTATACTATTAATATATTACTGCTATATATTAAACTATACCACTATATTATTACTGCTATATATTAAACTATACCACTATATTATTACTGCTATATATTAAACTATACCACATATTATTACTGCTATATATTAAACTATACCACTATAATTAAACTATACTATATATATTATACTATACTATTATATTATATTATTTCTACTAAATCAAATCTTGTGTGATTCCAGTCGATCTTTGTCCAACAAAACGGTCGGTTTAGCAGCGAGTTAAAGTTCAGTTCGTCTTTTCTGGCTGAAATCAACAGGATGCTGCTGTAATAGAAAGTGATGGTTGAAATAAATCAGGATGCTGCCTGTAAATAGAAGTGATGGTTGAAAATCAACAGGATGCTGCTGTAAATAGAATGATGGTTGAAATAAATCAGGATGCTGCTGTAAATAGAAGTGATGGTTGAAATCAACAGGATGCTGCTTGTAAATAGAAGTGATGGTTGAAAAATCAGGATGCTGCTGTTAAATAGAAGTGATGGTTGAAATAATCAGGATGCTGCTGTAAATAGAAGTGATGGTTGAAATAAATCAGGATGCTGCTGTAATAGAAGTGATGGTTGAAATAAATCAGGATGCTGCTGTAAATAGAAGTGATGGTTGAAATCAACAGGATGCTGCTGTAAATAGAAGTGATGGTTGAAATAATCAGGATGCTGCTGTAAATAGAAGTGAATGGTTGAAATAAATCAGGATGCTGCTGTAAATAGAAGTGAATGGTTGAAATAAAATCAGGATGCTGCTGTAAATAGAAGTGATGGTTGAAATAAATCAGGATGCTGCTGTAAATAGAAGTGATGGTTGAAATAAATCAGGATGCTGCTGTAAATAGAAGTGATGGTTGAAAAAATCAGGATGCTGCTGTAATAGAAGTGATGGTTGAAATCAACAGGATGCTGCTGTAAATAGGAGGAATGATGGATGATGTTTTCACTGCAGCAGCTTCTCTTCGCTGCTCCAGTGTTTCTGTGCTCACGCTTCCTGCTGCAGGAGCTTTTAGTGCGTGTTAACGCCGTCCATATGCACATGTGTAGGTGTGAGTTCATGCATATGTGCATTTACATGTGCTTTAAATATGTTTTATGGATGCTAATGTGTTCATGAAGTGTTCCTCCTCACGTCACAGTGAAGCTGGAGCAGGAAATATGCAGAGATTTAGCAGATTATAAGACTTTAAGGACTCTGAAGCAACACAATCGACAATTATTGGTACATTTTATGACAATATTTTGTGAGTTTTTTGAACATTTTAGGTTCAGTTTCAACAAACTCTGGTTAGTTTGTGTGATTAATTTATCATCTATAACTGGTTAACTGGTTTAACCATTTGGTTTTGGTTTTGTGGACCGAAAGGAAACAAAGTTTATTCATTTTTCATTCAGCTTTTCTCCTCTTTGTTCTAAACGTATATCTAAATTTCTGTTTCTCTAATTGTTATTTGTTCTTATGGGATCCTCTGAGACACTAAAGGCGTTTTTAATTTAAATCAAAGTTAAGATGTGTGATGGAGTTCCAGGAAGACGTCCCAGATCCCAGATCTGCTCATGAACACATTCTTCTCATTTCACTGCTTCCAGTCTGGTCCTTTGAAGTTTGTTCAAACCGAAGCGTCGTCCTCAGACTCACCGACGGAAAAAAAATCTGACTTTTCACTGATGTTTAAAGAAGCAAACCGTCAGTGAAGCAGCATCAGAATTCTGGAGTGATTTATAAAAATAAAAAAAAATAAAAAACTGTTCAAATCTGTTAGTAAGAGAAAAACAGGAGGTTCAGAAACAGTGAAAATAACAAAACAACCTGTTTTAGCTCATTTAAATACAGAACAACTCCAGATTTATCATCACACACTGTAAAAGAAAGTCGTTTTGTGTCTCATTTTTGTCATTTAGTGTCTCATTTTTGTTGTTTTGTGTCTCGTTATTGTCATTTTGTGTGTCGTTTTGTATCATTTTGGTCATTTTGTGTCGGGTTTTAATAATTTTTTGTCACGTTTTTGTCATTTTGTCTCATTTGTGTCATTTTCTCTCTGGTTATTGTCATTTATGTGTCGTTTTTGTTGTTTGTATCTCACTTTGGTCAATTTTTGTCTTGTTTTGGTCGTTTTGTTTCTCGTTTTTGTCATTTTGAGTCACATTTTGTCGTTTTATGTGTCGTTTTTGTTGTTTTGTATCTCAGTTTGGTCATTTTATGTCTTATTTTGATTGTTTTGTGTCTTATCTTTGTTTTTCTGTAAGAAACAAAAAAAGGAAAAATTGCCGCAAATTTGAACCCAACGCTAACAGTCACAGATTTTAAATGAGCAGAAAATATCAACATTTTAATTATATTATTATTGGATATATTAGATTTTTTTTCTATCTTAAGAATTGAACTGGAAGCTTGACAAGAAGACTAAAACATGCAGGAGATGCGATAAAAATGGACAAAAATGATGCAAATTTACATGTACAATATTAACTGAATATTGTTCTCATGTTTGGAGGTAATAAAATAAAATGAACAAAAAAACCCACAGAATGGAGCTTTATTTTGAAAGTTTCTCCACAGTGGTGAATGTGAAGGAACTCTAAGAGTGTAGTTTCTGATTTAAATGCCAAACAACATCTAAATTTAGCTATTTTAACGTCTCTGTGACTTATTTTCACTGTCGACTAAACTGATGACTATTTTCTCGGCTAATAAAGGAGCTGTTTGTTTCGTAAAATGGTGAAAAATGTGGCCAATGTCTTGTTTTTTTTTATTAAATATAATCAGTTTATTGCCACAGAAGAGGAAAGAAACCAGAAAATACCAACAGTTAAGAAGTTGCAATCTGACAAAAGTCCTTAAAATGGATGAATTCATGATAAAAATACCTGTAGACTGATTTAATATTTGACTTCTAGCTCATTATTTGCTGCAGTTCTGCTCAGAAACCAAACACATGCTGATCTTTACCTCCCTTATTTATAGCTGAACCATTTTGCTAGCCTTTAAATTCACTTTATTTGTGTTTTTGAGCTTTTCAGGGACACCAAGTGAAGAAATAATTGCTGCTCAGAGTCAGATGTGATTCACTAATTAAACCTGATGGCGGCTTTTTGCTTTAAATCCATTAAAGCAACGGCAGCAGCAGCAGCTTTAGATTCAGTCTGAACTCCACCAATTACACATAATAAACCTTTTTCCTTGTTTGTTGTGGAATAACAGATATTAGCTGCAGAATTAGTCGTTTACTCAAGTTTTTCACACAAAAAAATCTGATTTCAAGCTTTCAAAGGAGGTGCAGCTTCTTCAGTTTATGATAGAAAATAGATTTATTTGAGTTTCTGACAAATTATAGGATGAGTTGAAACACGAGAAGATCTGCACTCAGGGAAGTTGGGACAATAAAATAATGATAAAGGTAAGAGCAGCAGATCTTGCAAAAATACAACAAGTCTATAAAGATCTTGCAAAAAGTACAAAATGTCCATAAAGATCTTACAAAAAAAAATCTGAAAAAATCTTGCAAAAAGTTGCTAAAGATGTGAAAAGTACAAAACGTCTATAAAGATCTTGCTCCTTTGGTTTTAGCAGCCAAATAACCAGGATTTCCAGAGCGGCACCAACATTTTACTGCTGTAGAACCAAGAACTGATTGATAATGACCCATAAGACCATCTGAAAGTCTAGAACGGTAGTTTAGAACACAACAGAATTCCAGAAGAAGAAGAAAAACATACAAACATGAAACCAAAGCAGAATTGTGTTATTTTAGTTTCCCAACGACTGACGTTCTCCAACGCCGACCTCCGTTTGCAGCGACTTTAAAACCACGGATCGGAGCTGAACATGAGGTGATGTTTGTGGAGATGTGAGATCTTTAGCTTCTGGAATCCAGTTCTTTGTTACGTGGCAGAGAAAAATAGAATCCAAAGTGAGAGCGACAGAGCAGATTCAAACCAAACCAGGCTTTATTCACAAAATGTACAAACAAATACGCCAGCTTAGGCCAGAAGTCACTAACAGAGCGGGAGGAGGAGGCGGTCGACACCTGGGGGAGGGAAGCAGCTGCAGGAACGACACCACGTCCTCTTCAGGGGGCAGGTAGACCTGAGCAGGGGGGCAGTCGGACTCCTGGAAGTCCAGCGGTCTGGAGGAGGTCCTCACTGCAGGACATACAGCTGCATGGGTCCTGCAGCTCCTGAGGAGGACCAGGAACAGAGCTGGTCTGAGGAGGAGGAGGAGGAGGAGGAGGAGGAGGAGGAGGAGGAGGAGGAGGAGGAGGAGGAAGAGGAGGAGGAGGAGGAGGAGGAGGAGGTCCTCACTGCAGGACATACAGCTGCATGGGTCCTGCAGCTCCTGAGGAGGACCAGGAACAGAGCTGGTCTGAGGAGGAGGAGGAGGAGGAGGAGGAGGAGGAGGAGGAGGAGGAGGAGGAAGAGGAGGAGGAGGAAGAGGAGGAGGAGGAGGAGGAGGAGGAGGTCCTCACTGCAGGACATACAGCTGCATGGGTCCTGCAGCTCCTGAGGAGGACCAGGAACAGAGCTGGTCTGAGGAGGAGGAGGAGGAGGAGGAGGAAGAGGAGGAGGAGGAGGTCCTCCTCCTCCTCTGGACAACAGCAAGCTAAAACCTCCAGCAGAGGTTTGCTGAGGGTCCAGGTGAGGACCTGGACTTGGAGGGAGGGCAGGTTGCTCTGGAGTCTGGAGTCTGGAGTCCACACCACATGTCATGTGAGGCAGGCCTCATAGTGCACTGATGAGAATGAGAAGCAGCTGAGAACGTCCAGCAGCTGCTCTTCATTCTCTCATCAGGAGACCGTGACATTCTCAGAAGGTTCACCATCTGAACCAAGTCCAGACCAGTTCTAGTCTGATTTGTACCACTGGATTAAGGAGTATTTGGCCCTGAAGACGTCACACACACGGTGGGATTTTAGAAAAACACTCAGAAAACACAAAATATTTAGTTGTGGTGACAGAAGTTCCTCTAGGACACTGACAGATGATCTTTTAGTGGCCCTTTTTTTATCTTTTAGTAGAGATTTTGTGTCTTTAGTGGTGATTTTATATTTTTTAGTCGTGATTTTGCATGTTTTAGTGGTAATATTGTATCTATTAGGGGCGATATTGCATCTTTAAATGGCAATTTTGTATCTTTAAGTGGCAATTGTATATTTTTTAGTGGCAATTTTGCATCTTGTTGAGACAATTTTCCATCTTTAAATGGCAAATTTGTGTCTTTTAGTGACAGTTTTGAATTTTTTGTATCTTTTTGTGGCAATTTTCTCTCGTTTTAGCTCTGTTGATGGAAGTTTCTCTAAAAGACACCAACAGATGATCTTTTAATGGCAATTCTGTATCTTTTTGAGACAATATTGTATCTTTTAGTGGTGATTTTGTGTCTTTAAGTGGAAATTTTGTATCTTTTATAGGCACTTTTACATTTTTTGTGGCGATTTTGTATCTTTTTGTCACAATTTTGCATCTTTTGCATCTTTTAGTGGATAGTTTGTGTCAGTAAGTGGAATCTTTCTCTCTTTTAGTAGTGATTTTGCATCTTTTACTGACAGGTTTGTGTCTTTCAGTGGCAATTTTGTATCTTTTTGAGACAATTTTGTATGTTTTAATGACAATATTGTGTCTTTTGCATATTTAAGTGGCAATTTTGTATGTTTAAGTATCAATATTGTATTTCTAAGTGGCAAATTTGCATCTTTAAGTAACAATTTTGTGACTTTTAGTGGACATTTTGTATGTTTTAGTGACAATACTGTATCTGTTATTGGTGATTTGTATCTTTTTGAGATAATTTTGTATCTTTTAGTGGCAATTTTGTGTCTTTAAGTGGTAATTGTCTTTTAGTTGCAATTTGTATATTTATAATAAAATAATAATAATAATAATAATAATAATAATAATAATAATAATAATAATAATAATAATAATAATAATAAACATATTCTAGCAAAGGGCTGCACAGTGGTGTAGTGGTTAGCACTTTCACCTTGCAGCTAGAAGATCCCTGGTTCGCGTCCCGGCTTTCCCGGGATCTTTCTGCATGGAGTTTGCATGTTCTCCCTGTGCATGCGTGGGTTTTCTCCGGGTACTCCGGCTTCCTCCCACAGTCCAAAAATATGCTGAGGTTAATTGATTACTCTAAATTGCCCGTAGGTGTGAATGTGAGAGTGATTGTTTGTCTCTGTATGTAGCCCTGCGACAGACTGGTGACCTGTCTAGGGTGTCCCCTGCCTTCACCTGAGTCAGCTGGGATAGACTCCAGCCCCCCATGACCCTAGTGAGGATTAAGCGCTGTATAGATAATGGATGGATGGATATTCTAGCAATGGAGAACACCAGGACCCCACATTCTCCTCATGGTCCTAAAGCCCGTTTCTATTGTTTTTGCCATTGTAGAGACTGTGGTGGACAGAAAAAGTGTTTTTTGGAGTGGCACAAATTCATTTATGTAAAATTTTATTGTGACTCCTGATGATTTTGTAAATAGTTGTGCCAAAGTGCCTAAAAATTTCCTGCATTTTAGTGCAAATAGTGGTATATAACTGTGTTGACTGCTAAATTTGCACATTATTTTATGACATAAACAATTTATATTTGCATTCTAAGTTCTGAAAAGGATTCTTTACACGTTTATGGTGTCCACAGTAAAAAAAAAATTTACTTTTTCCTACTCAGACTTTGTATTTTTTCTGCAGTTTTAGGTCAGTGTGTTCATACATTATATCAAAAATGTATAAATAATTGTAGAATCATACAGGTGAGGTTGTGCTGAAAAAAGACACCAAGCAAAGCAAGATCAACAGTTTTTAAGATGAAATATAAAAAGTAAAATCAGAATTAGTCAAAAATGGACCTCAGTCAAATTGTCCCTCCAGATTCTTAAGGGTTAAAACAAAGATAAGTCATTATAGTTATATTTAAATTTTGCTTTATTTACTGTGGAAAAATGTCAGGGAGCTATTGATTGAAGCTTTTATTCAACTTTATAAGAGATGCTTCTGAGTCTAGGAAATCCATGCACTTCTGGAGCTATTATTTCTATTTGTTTGATTAAATAAACAGCTTTAGGCATTTAAATGAAGTTCAGTGTTTGCATTATTCAAAATTTTTACGCCAATTTTTACACTTTTACTGCAAATGAATATCGACTTCAAATATCGGTTATCGGCCTCCTCTATCTACTAATAATCGGTATCGGTCCTGAATATCCATATCAGTCGATCTCTACTTCTGTTGATAGAAATTCCTCTAAAAGACACCAACAGATGATCTTCTTTGTTATAAGTATGACAGTTTGATGGATTTTTAAAAAAATTTGTCCACATTTTCCAACAGAAAAACCAACAGTGAGTTTAAAAATGTGCCGCAGTGCTTCGTTCACGACAAAGAACCTTTGACTTCCTGCAGCTCTACATTCAGGATTCACCTAGCGAAGGGACGGCTCTGGTTAATATTTGATATTTCTCTCCTCCTGGCGCTGCACAGCTCCACTTAATGCTGCATAAATCACCACCTCTCTGAAATAAAGGGCACTTAAGGGCGGCTGATGGAGAGTTTCTCTTATTGCCGAGTCGTCTTTCCATCGAGGCGAGGTCTGAAGTTTGATCAAGTTTTTTTGGCTCCTGGCCCTGAAAAGTGAAGCATTATGAGCCGTCGTAAAGGTTAGCGCAGTAAAACGGCTACAGAGAGGTTTCTTCATCTTTACAGACCTGAGAAGGCAATAATCTGCAGCTTTTCACCACAGAGGAGAAACCAGATTGCTTTTCTCTTCTTTACCAACTTCTTTAAACACTTCATGACCCTTCAGAGGTTTTGCTGCATTTGGAGCAGGAGATATTCTAATAGTGTGGAGTAGAAATCAGTTTTAACACAACTGCAGCATCAGCCATCCTCACAGGAAGCTGTTTAGCAAACATGACTTCTAACAGACGCTACATAAATGATGATTCTGTGTCTTTTAGTGGTCATTTTGTATCTTTTTGTGGTAATTTTGTGTCTTTTAGTGGCAATTTTGTATCTTTAAGTAAAGATTTAGTATCTTTCATTGGCAATTTTCTATCTTTTGTGGCAATTTCACATCTTTTAGTGGTGATTTTGCGTCTTTTTGTGGCAATTTTCTATCTTTTGTGGTAACTTCACATCTTTTAGTGGTGATTTTGTGTCTTTTTGTGGCAATTTTATCTTTTAGTGGCGGTTTTGTATCTTTAAGTGGTAATTTTGCATATTTTAGTGACAATTTTGTACATTTTAGGGGCAATTGTGTATCTTAAAGTGGTAATTTTCTTTTTGTGGCAATTTTGTATCTTTAAGTAATGATTTTATAACTTTCATTGGCAAATTTGTATCTTTTTGTGATAATTTTACATCTTGTATCACTTTTGCATCGTTAAGTGGCAATTTTGCATGTTGTAGCGTTAATTTTGTGTCTTTTAGTGGTTATTTTGTATCTTTTCATGGCCATTTTGCTTCGTCTTTAAACACTTCATGACCCTTCAGAGGCTTTGCTGCATTTGGAGCAGGAGATATTCTAATAGAAGTTGTTGTTGTGTTGTAGAAATAGATTTTAACACAGCTGCAGCATCACTGATCCTCACAGGAAGCTGTTTACGTGTCTTCTAATGGCCGCCGTCTTGGAGGAGCCAATCACCGAACTCTGAGTGTAATTAAATTAAATGTGCTCATTCTGGATCAAAGTTATATCTGCGATTCATAAAAAAATCACATTAAAGCGGCAGTTAGACTAAATCTATTAGCGCTTCTGGTAATTGTAGCCATCAGTCTGTGTCGTTAGAGGAGAGCTTTTAGCCTCCATTATCCATCTCATCCACCCATTGCTTTCAATTTACACTCCCACTGACACTCGCTGCAGCTGGAGGCTCACGTGCACGCTCTTCCTGTGTGTTGTTTAGCAGAAAACACACAACATGTCTGTGCACACGGACAGCGACGGAGGCCCTCGTTAGCGTAGCATCACGTAGGATCCCTTAATTGCGTTCCTCTGGGCTCGACTGGCCTCCCCTGGAGAGTCAACAGTCCTTTGATCCTAACCAGTCTTACTGGGCGCCATGGCGACGGCGGCGGCCCGGTGGTTGTTGGAGCAGAATGAAGGGCTGAACTGGCACGAAGCCGCTGCAGGGAGGTCTGGGATCGGCAGGGATCGGAGAACACAATGAAAATATTCTCTCTCAGCTGATTGTTCCGAGTCCAGTCAGGGTTTATAGAAACAATAGCTGCAGCTCACGGAAGAAACAAACATCCAAAAGTCTTCTAAGTTCAGTTGGTTTGCATTTGGAGCAGGAGATATTCTAATAGGACTTGTAGAAATCAGTTTTAACACAACTGCAACATCACCGATCCTCACAGGAAGCCGTTTAGCAAACACAACTTCTACTGGCCGACACAAAAATGGTGATTTTGCATCTTTTAGTGTCGATTTTGTATCTTATTGCTGCAAATTTGCATCTTTAAGTGGCACATTTGCATCTTTTTGTTGCAATTTTGCATCTTTTTGTTGCAATTTTGCATCTTGAAGTGGCGAGTTTGTATCAGGCCTGAACACATAATCAGCTTCAAATTGAAAACTTGTGTTCACAGATATGATAATTTAGTCCATGATGTGGAGAATCTACCTCAGACTCGTGTTCATGCTGGTGGTTTTTAAGGAATCGGTTGTTAAAGATGCCTCTAATTGTGTTTCAAAGACTGATTAACTGAACTCAACATCTTAGAATTGGAATTCCAAGCGTCACTGTCATGATGAGGTAATGCAGGACACAGTGAAATCTATGTATACCTTGAAAAAGTACAAAAAGTCTACAAATATATTGCAAAAAGTACAAATAATCTATATAGAACTTACAAAAAGAATAAAAATCTGTACAGAACATGCAAAAACTACAGAAAATTGATATAGACATTGCAAAAAGTACAAAAAGTCTGTATAGACCTTGTAAAAAAAAATACAAAAATCTACATGCACCTTGCAAAAAGTACAAAAGGTCTACAAAGATTTTACAAAAATTACAAAATGTCCATGAAGATCTGACAAAAAGTACAAATAAATCTATAGAGATCTTACAAAAAGTGCAAAAAATCTATATATAGCTTGCAAAAAGGACAAATTATCTATACAGACCTTATAAGAAGTCCAAAAAGATCTTGTAAAAAGTACAAAAAGTCTATAAATATCTCTTAAAAAGTGCAAAACTTCTATAAAAGACAACGCATAAACTCTAGAATCAAACATTCCCTAAGCGTCTATAAAGAGGTTCTTAGAAAGTGAACAGAAAGACATTTCCAAGCTCAATTTCATTAGAAGTTGATTTAATAAACTTATCTCACTGTCAGACTAAAACGCTTCATGTCCAGTCCAGAAGTCTACAGTTGATGTTTCCTTTATTATCAGAATTTATCGATCTGCTGTGATTATTAATTATTAGTAATAATGGATGAAACCTCCAGCTGAATATTAATGAGGCTGGAATTCCTGACTGGACTGTAGACCAGCTGCTGGTGTTTTTATTCCATTTTACTGGACTGTAGACCAGCCGTTGGTGTTTTTATTCCATTTTACTGGACTGTAGACCAGCTGTTGGTGTTTTTATTCCATTTTACTGGACTGTAGACCAGCTGTTGGTGTTTTTATTCCAGACTGGACTGTAGACCAGCTGCTGGTGTTTTATTCCAGACTGGACTGTAGACCAGCTGTTGGTGTTTTTATTCTTGACTGGACTGTAGACCAGCTGTTGGTGTTTTTATTCCGTCTTACTGGACTGTAGACCAGCCGTTGGTGTTTTTATTCCGTCTTACTGGACTGTAGACCAGCTGTTGGTGTTTTTATTCCATTTTACTGGACTGTAGACCAGCTGTTGGTGTTTTTATTCCTGACTGGACTGTAGACCAGCTGCTGGTGTTTTTATTCCAGACTGGACTGTAGACCAGCTTGGTGTTTTTATTCCATTACTGGACTGTAGACCAGCTGTTGGTGTTTTTATTCTTACTGGACTGTAGACCAGCTGTTGTTTTTATTCCATTTTACTGGACTGTAGACCAGCCGTTGGTGTTTTTTCCATTTTACTGGACTGTAACCAGCGTTGGTGTTTTTATTCCTACTGGACTGTAGACCAGCTGTTGGTGTTTTTATTCTGTCTTACTGGACTGTAGACCAGCCGTTTGGTGTTTTTTATTCCATCTTTCTGGATTGTAGACTAGTGTTGCTTTCGTCAACGAAATTATGATGAAATATCGTCGTCAACGGGGCTGCACAGTGGCGTAGTGGTTAGCACTTTCGCCTTGCAGCGAGAAGATCCCTGGTTCGCGTCCCGCTTTCCCGGGATCTTTCTGCATGGAGTTTGCATGTTCTCCCTGTGCATGCGTGGGTTCTCTCCGGGTACTCCGGCTTCCTCCCACAGTCCAAAAATATGCTGAGGTTAATTGATTACTCTAAATTGCCCGTAGGTGTGAATGTGTGAGTGATTGTTTGTCTATATATGTAGCCCTGTGACAGACTGGCGACCTGTCCAGGGTGTCCCCTGCCTTCACCTGAGTCAGCTGGGATAGGCTCCAGCCCCCCCGCGACCCTAGTGAGGAATAAGCGGTGTATAGATAATGGAGGATGGATCGTCGTCAACGGACCTTTATCACTTGACGAAAACGAGACGAGACGAAATAATTTCGTCTCGTTTTGCTCAACGAAAATGAAGAGACATTTCAGCAGAGTTTTTATTTTGTAAACCGAATTTCGTCTCGTTTTTATTCGTCAACAAATATTGTATTATATATTTTATTATAGTTATCGTCGCATAACCACCATTTACGTTTCATCTCGTCTTGTTTTCGTCAAGTGATAAAGGTTCGTTGACGACGATATTTCGTCATAATTTTTGTTGACTGACGCAACACTACTGTAGACCAGCCGTTGGTGTTTTTAGTCCGTCTTTCTGGACTGTAGACCAGCCGTTGGTGTTTTTATTCAATCTTACTGGACTGTAGACCAGCTGCTGGTGTTTTTATTCCATTTTACTGGACTGTAGACCAGCCGTTGGTGTTTTTATTCCATCTTACTGGACTGTAGACCAGCTGCTGGTGTTTTTATTCCATTTTACTGGACTGTAGACCAGCCGTTGGTGTTTTTATTCCATTTTACTGGACTGTAGACCAGCCGTTGGTGTTTTTATTCCATTTTACTGGACTGTAGACCAGCTGCTGGTGTTTTTATTCCAGACTGGACTGTAGACCAGCTGTTGGTGTTTTATTCTAGACTGGACTGTAGACCAGCTGTTGGTGTATTTATTCCGTCTTACTGGACTGTAGACCAGCTGTTGGTGTTTTATTCCATTTTACTGGACTGTAGACCAGCTGTTGGTGTTTTTATTCCATTTTACTGGACTGTAGACCAGCTGTTGGTGTTTTTATTCCTGATGACTGTAGACCAGCTGCTGGTGTTTTATTCCAGACTGGAGTAGACCAGCTGGTGTTTTTATTCCGTCTTACTGGACTGTAGACCAGCCGTTGGTGTTTTTATTCCGTCTTACTGGACTGTAGACCAGCCGTTGGTGTTTTTATTCCATTTTACTGGACTTGTAGACAGCGTTGTGTTTTTCCCATTTTACTGGACTGTTGAAACCAGCCGTTGGTGTTTTTATCCTGACTGGACTGTAAACCAGCCGTTGGTGTTTTTATTCCAGACTGGACTGTAGACCAGCTGCTGGTGTTTATTCCAGACTGGACTGTAGACCAGCCGTTGGTGTTTTTATTCCATTTTACTGGACTGTAGACCAGCCGTTTGGGTTGTTTTTATTCCGTCTTACTGGATCGTAACAGCCGTTGGTGTTTTTATTCCGTCTTACTGGACTGTAGACCAGCTGTTGGTGTTTTTATTCCATTTACTGGACTGTAGACCAGCCGTTGGTGTTTTTCTCCCATTTTACTGGACTGTAAACCAGCCGTTGGTGTTTTTATTCCTGACTGGACTGTAAACCAGCCGTTGGTGTTTTTATTCTGTCTTACTGGACTGTAGACCAGCCGTTTGGCGTTTTTATTCCATCTTTCTGGATTGTAGACTAGTGTTGCTTTCGTCAACGAAAATTATGATGAAATATCGTCGTCAACGGACCTTTATCACTTGACGAAAACGAGACGAGACGAAATAATTTCGTCTCGTTTTGCTCAACGAAAATGAAGAGACATTTCAGCAGAGTTTTTATTTTGTAAACCGAATTTCGTCTTGTTTTTATTCGTCAACAATATTGTATTATATATTTTATTATAGTTATCGTCGCATAACCACCATTTACGTTTCATCTCGTCTTGTTTTCGTCAAGTGATAAAGGTTCGTTGACGACGATATTTCGTCATAATTTTTGTTGACTGACGCAACACTACTGTAGACCAGCCGTTGGTGTTTTTAGTCCGTCTTTCTGGACTGTAGACCAGCCGTTGGTGTTTTTATTCAATCCTTCTGTCTTCCAGGTGACATTTAGACGTCTTTTATTCGATATTTTATCTTCTGTTTTCTCCTCTAAGTGTTCCTGCATCGACTACTTAACGTTGTAAATGTCGGATTTAATCACACGCCTTCTGATGTTGATGTTTTCTGACTTCTTGAACTTTCAGGCCTGAATCATTTGAACGCTGCAGTGAATTAATTTAGTTTTATCCTGTAAAGATCATTATTATTATTATTATTATTATGAGGTTTGGAGTCTTTCTATTCAGTTTTCAGCTCCTTTAAGAACTTATTCCAAACATCTGTATTTGATTCCTCGGGATGAGATTCAAGTGTTTTATGAAGTGTATCAATAATTATGTTATAATTTATGATTATTTCCATCAACTGATGCTTCTTGTGATATTTTAGTGTCTCTTAGTGGTGATTTTACATCTTAATGCACTGATTTCATATTGATTTCTGGAAATTTTGCATCTTTGTCGATTTTGTATCGTTTAGTGGTGATTTTCTTTCTTTTAGTAGACATTTTGCATCTTTTAGTGGTAATTTTGTGTTTATTTATGGTAGTTTTGTATCTTTTAGTGACAATTTAGTAACTTTTAGTGGTAATTTTTTTGACTTTATGGCAGTTTAGATTCTTTTAGTGGCAATTTTGGGTCTTTTTGGTGATTTTGTGTCTTTTTGTGGCAATTTTGATTCTTTTAGGGGAAATTTTATGTTTTTGTGGCAATTTTGATTATTTTACTGACAATTTTGGACCTTTGTGGTGATTTTATGTCATTTAGTGGTGATTTTGTATCTTTTTGTGGCAATTTTGAATCTTTTAGTGGTAATTTTGTGTGTTTGTGTTGATTTTACATCTTATTGCACTGATTTAAAATCATTTTCTAGAAATTTAGATTGTTTTTCTGGTGATTTGTCGTCTTTTAGTGCTATTGTAGTGCTTTTAGGTGCGATTTTGCATTTCTGAAAATGTGTCTTTTTGTGGTCGTTTCACACCAGTTTTTTTTTCCTCTTTTTTATTCTATTTTATAATCTTTTTGGTAATCTAACAGCTTCTTGTGCTGATTTCACTTCTTTTTATGGAAATTTAGCATCTTTTTGTATGATTTTATATTTGCTTTTTGGGTGATTTGTCCTCTTCTTGTACTTTCTGCTGTGAAGATGAGATCAGTTTGGGATCAGAGCTGCTGCAGATGATTTCTAGAAATATACAAACTGGTGATTTAGTGTCTTTTTCAGGTGATTTTACATCTTTTTGTGGTATTTTAGCATCGTTGATGGTGATTTCACATCCTCTAGTACTGATTTCATGTCTTTTAGTGAACATTTATCATCTTTTATTGGACATTTATCATCTTTTAGTGGACATTTACCATCTTTTTGTGGTCATTTTACATCTTTTGTGGGCATTCACCGTCTTTTTGTGCTAATTTTGCATCTAAACCTGCTGAAATCTGTGATGCGGGTTAATGTTTTGGAGCTGCTGCTGGTGGTTGTGGTTTTGCTGATCGCTGCTCTCATCATTTCTATCCGTCAGCTCATTTGCACAGCCGGGTTTCTCATTCAGCTTTGATCGGCTCTAACACTGTCTGACTAACACCCAGTGAAACAAACCAGCAGTCTGCAGAGAGAAGCTTTATTTAACACACTAACGGCCACATGCAGTAAATGTATCCCAGGCTTCAATCTCCTCTGAAACTACCTGTTTTTTGTCCGTTTTCACTAATATTTACAGATTTCCAGGAGATGAGCAGAAAATAAGTCAGTGGCAGTCTAATTATTATTGCCATTTAATCAACAAAATGTGTAAATACAGGCTGTAGCTGGTGTTTTACTCAAAACTAAGTCATGACAGAAACCAGACGAGTTCTACACTTTCAATAAAATGTTCAAATTGAAATTATTGCCCCCTGAACAATGCAGAAAATACACACATGCAGCTAATATATTAGCAGCTAGCTATCCAACGTTAGCATCTGTCTGTGTATGAGAAATCTTTTCATCTCTCAGAAAAAAAAACACAGACAGCTAGCTAGTATTAGCATGTGTCTTTGTATCAGAAATTTGCTCACCCTTCAAAAAAAAAGAAAAAAACACAGATGCTAACATTAGCTAGCTATACTTAGCTAGCCAGTGTTAGCTTCTGTCTATGTACCAGAAATGTGTTCACCCCTCAGCAATAAAACACAGGCAGATGCTAACAAAAGCTAGCTATACTTAGCTTACAAGTGTTAGCAGAAATCTATTCACTCCTTAAAAAAACACAAATGCTATTACTAGCTAGCTATACTTAGCTAGCTAGCTAGTATTAGTATCTATATATGCACCAGAAATCTGTTCACCTCTCAGAAAAAAACAGACAGATGCTAACACTAACTAGCTATACTTAGCTAGTATATGTACATGATGCTGCCACCATGTTTCATGTTGTGATGCTGCCACCACCGTGCTTCACCTCATGATGTTGAAGGTGTCTTCAGAGTCCCTTCATATCTTTCTATAACCGACTGTAATCATGAATATTATGGGATGTATCAGGCCGGCTGACAGGTGGTTGGTCAGAACAAGCTCTAGACAATGAAAGAAGAAACCAGGATCATCTATAGACAAAACAATTCTCTACAGTTTGAAGGTAAAACTGGTCGGACCTGCTGGTTTCTCCCCTACTTAACGTGGTCTCAGGTCTCTTCGGTGTTTAGTGGATGTGAAGTGGATGTGAAAGTGGACTTGTCATTGCGTCTTTGTGTTCCTCTGCTACGGACTCTATTGAGTTTTCATGGTGACGAGCGGCAGCAGAAAGCATCGTCCTCTGCTCTCTGTGTGGGGAGGAATTAGGAATCATTAGGCGGAGACTCAGATGTTTGGGGATTAGAAGGTGTCGGGCACTGGAGCGGAGGAGTGGCAAATTGTTGTCATGGAGACGGAGGGCGGAGTCGGCTAATCTGAGCGCTAATTAATTTCTCAGTCAGACTGGAGTGGTGAACACGAGGCTTAGAGGCAACGGATGCAGGAGACGCCGTGAAGATGCAGAAATGTTGAACAGAAAAATGTAAGAGAAGAGCTTCAGCCGAGCATCGACCACTACATGCTACAGCTAACATGCTAACATGCTAACGGCACTGGAGATCCTTCACCAAACCAACCAAGACGGACTTCTGCTGCAGTCTGACTTCCAGCAACTCAATATTTACTCTTAAAACCTCAAATCTTCAGTGGTGATCTTGGTTTTCAGGATGTTTTCATCATATTTCTTGGTAAAAATGGTCAAATAACTTGTATATTAGTGTTTTTGTGTTGGTTTACAAGTGTAGTGATGGTGAACTTCCACCAGTAGACCAGATTCTTGCAAATTATCACCTAAATATCAACACTTTTTCTAAGTTTATTGTACATATCAGCAATTTTTATACCTTATTTCTTCAATCTCTTCATTGTATAAACAAGATATGGCTTTTGAAAGGCCCCAAAACCCCAGATTTTATCGTTTTCGTGGTGGAATTGGTAAAATAATCATATATTAGTGTTTTTGTACTGGTTTATACATGAGATTGCTTCACCAGCAGCCCAGATTCAGAACCAGTTTATTTTAACCGTTTAAACGCTGAAACATTTCTTTTATGAGCGTCGCTGGAAGCTGCAGCGAGTTTCAATCGAAGGCGTCGAGACTATTTCTGGTTTCTGTCGGTGAACTCAGAAAAGAGTCGACTCGTAGGAGGTTTTGGCCCGAAGCCATTCAGAGCAAAGAAGAAGAAATAAACCTGTTGATTCTTCTGCCAAACGACTCTGGAAAGCTGCCACAGTAACCTGAAACACTGAAATACACGCTCTTATTCCATATCTGCTGTAGATATAATATTCACAGATACTTCAGATGAGTCACACAGCAGCAGCACTCGTAGTACTACATAGACCAAAATACACCAAATCACAGAATATCTGAAAGGTACAACTAGAAATAAAAGTCAAGTTCAACCAAGATTAGAGAATATGCTATCTAGTAAATAAATGTGAATTATTAATGCAAACACTTCAGTTATTTACAAGATAGATGTGGAAGGTAGAGCTAACAGTAATTTGGAGCTAACAGGAATGCAGGAATAATGAGGAGCTAACAGAAATAAGGAGCTAACAGGAATGTGGAGCTAACAGCTAACAGGAACATGGAGCTAGCAGCTAGCAGCTAACAGGAACATGGAGCTAGCAGCTAGCAGCTAACAGGAATGTGGAGCTAACAGCTAACAGGAACATGGAGCTAGCAGCTAGCAGCTAACAGGAACATGGAGCTAGCAGCTAGCAGCTAACAGGAATGTGGAGCTAACGGCTAACAGGAACATGGAGCTAGCAGCTAACAGGAACATGGACCTAGCAGCTAGCAGCTAACAGGAACATGGAGCTAGCAGCTAGCAGGAACATGGAGCTAGCAGCTAACAGGAACATGGAGCTAGCAGTTAGCAGGAACATGGAGCTAGCAGCTAGCAGCTAACAGGAACATGGAGCTAGCAGCTAACAGGAACATGGACCTAGCAGCTAGCAGCTAACAGGAACATGGAGCTAGCAGCTAACAGGAACATGGACCTAGCAGCTAGCAGCTAACAGGAACATGCAGCTAGCAGCTAACAGGAACATGCAGCTAGCAGCTAACAGGCACATGCAGCTAGCAGCTAACAGGAACATGGAGCTAGCGGCTAACAGGAACATGGAGCTAACAGCTAACAGGAACATGGAGCTAACAGCTAGCAGCTAACAGGAACATGGAACTAGCAGCTAGCAGCTAACAGGAACATGGACCTGTCAGCTAACAGGAACATGGACCTATCAGCTAACAGGAACATGGAGCTAGCAGCTAATGGGAACATGGAGCTAGCAGCTAACGGGAACATGGAGCTAGCAGCTAACAGGAACATGGACCTAGCAGCTAGCAGCTAACAGGAACATGCAGCTATCAGCTAACAGGAACATGGAGCTAGCAGCTAGCAGCTAACACAAACATGGAGCTAGCAGCTAACAGGAACATGGATCTAGCAGCTAGCAGCTAACAGGAACATGGAGCTAGCAGCTAGCAGCTAATAGGAACATGGAGCTAGCAGTTAGCAGTAACATGGAGTTAGCAGCTAGCAGCTAATAGGAACATGGAGCTAACAGGAACATGGAGCTAGCAGCTAACAGGAACATGGAGCTAGCAGCTAACAGGAACATGGAGCTAGCAGCTAACAGGAACATGGAGCTAGCAGCTAACAGGAACATGGACCTAGCAGCTAGCAGCTAACAGGAACATGGAGCTAACAGCTAACAGGAACATGGAGCTAGCAGCTAACAGGAACATGGAGCTAGCAGCTAACAGGAACATGGAGCTAGCAGTTAGCAGTAACATGGAGCTAGCAGCTAACAGGAACATGGAGCTAACAGGAACATGGAGCTAGCAGCTAGCAGCTAATAGGAACATAGAGCTAACAGGAACATGGAGCTAGCAGCTAGCAGCTAATAGGAACATGGAGCTAACAGGAACATGGAGCTAGCAGCTAACAGGAACATGGAGCTAACAGGAACATGGAGCTAGCAGCTAACAGGAACATGGAGCTAACAGGAACATGGAGCTAGCAGCTAACAGGAACATGGAGCTAGCAGCTAACAGGAACATGGCGCTAACAGGAACATGGAACTAGCAGCTAGCAGCTAATAGGAACATGGAGCTAACAGGAACATGGAGCTAGCAGCTAGCAGATGTCAGTGTGGGTTTCTGGCTGGAAGCGTCTCTCTGTCGGCTCCTCTGTTTGTCCAGCTGCTGCCGATCATGTCTGACACCGCTAATAGGCTTTAAACGCTCGCTGACACATCTGGCAGCGGCTGCCTGATGTGACGACAGCAAGCCGACAGACTCGCACCTCAGCAGCTGGCAACACAACGCACAGCTGGATTAGTCCAATTAGCCGCTCCACTCGTCATGTCTGATTAATACGTCTCAAAAAGACAGTTTTAGATGCTGTGAAGTGGTTTTATTTTTAACGCTATTGGCTTTACTTTAGCTTAGCTTTAATAAATGAGCTTCTGAGCTTCCGAGGAAGCACTAATGAAGACAGGAATGTGAAAATTAACACAATATTTCCTCAAACAGGCCCCAAAAGGCAGTAGTGAGCTCAGTTTTAAGGATGTTTTTGACATTTTTCTTAGTGAAATTGGTAAAATTCTTGGTGTTTTTGTAATCAGTTACTCATGAGATTGCTCCACCAGCAGTCCAGATTATGATAAATTATCACCGAAATAACAACAATTTTGTGCCTTTGTTGCAAATTACAGCAAGTTTTGCACCTTTATTCTTAAATATCTTCATTGCATAAACAAAATATGTCTTCAAAAGGCCTAAAACTGTTACGGTTCATGGGGATTTTGAACCCAAATGTGAGAAGCGACACAGAGCAGACAGAAGGCAGACAAACAGGGTTTTATTACAAAAACTCAAAAATACTAACAAAATGCCAACTATGGCCAGAACTGACAACTTCGTCAGGGAGGGGGGAAAGGTGGGCTCCAGGGGGGCGGTAGTTGAGGGGGGGAGGCGGCTGCGGTGGCGCTCTGCACCTGGGGGGAGGCGGCTACGGTGGCGCTCTGCACCTGGGGGGAGGCGGCTACGGTGGCGCTCTGCACCTGGGGGGAGGCGGCTGCGGTGGCGCTCTGCACCTGGGGGGAGGCGGCTACGGTGGCGCTCTGCCCCTGGGGGGAGGCGGCTGCGGTGGCGCTCTGCACCTGGGGGGAGGCGGCTACGGTGGCGCTCTGCACCTGGGGGGAGGCGGCTGCGGTGGCGCTCTGCACCTGGGGGGAGGCGGCTACGGTGGCGCTCTGCACCTGGGGGAAGGCGGCTGCGGTGGCGCTCTGCACCTGGGGGGAGGCGGCTACGGTGGCGCTCTGCACCTGGGGGGAGGCGGCTATGGTGGCGCTCTGCCCCTGGGGGGAGGCGGCTGCGGTGGCGCTCTGCACCTGGGGGGAGGCGGCTACGGTGGCGCTCTGCACCTGGGGGAAGGCAGCTGCGGTGGCGCTCTGCACCTGGGGGGAGGCTCATGCCGGCGCTCTGCACCTGGGGGGAGGCGGCTACGGTGGCGCTCTGCACCTGGGGGGAGGCGGCTGCGGTGGCGCTCTGCACCTGGGGGGAGGCGGCTACGGTGGCGCTCTGCACCTGGGGGAAGGCGGCTGCGGTGGCGCTCTGCACCTGGGGGGAGGCGGCTACGGTGGCGCTCTGCACCTGGGGGGAGGCGGCTGCGGTGGCGCTCTGCCCCTGGGGGGAGGCGGCTGCGGTGGCGCTCTGCACCTGGGGGGAGGCGGCTACGGTGGCGCTCTGCACCTGGGGGGAGGCGGCTGCGGTGGCGCTCTGCACCTGGGGGGAGGCGGCTACGGTGGCGCTCTGCACCTGGGGGAAGGCGGCTGCGGTGGCGCTCTGCACCTGGGGGGAGGCGGCTACGGTGGCGCTCTGCACCTGGGGGGAGGCTCATGCCGGCGCTCTGCACCTGGGGGGAGGCGGCTGCGGTGGCGCTCTGCACCTGGGGGGAGGCGGCTGCGGTGGCGCTCTGCACCTGGGGGGAGGCGGCTACGGTGGCGCTCTGCACCTGGGGGAAGGCGGCTGCGGTGGCGCTCTGCACCTGGGGGGAGGCGGCTACGGTGGCGCTCTGCACCTGGGGGGAGGCTCATGCCGGCGCTCTGCACCTGGGGGGAGGCGGCTGCGGTGGCGCTCTGCACCTGGGGGGAGGCTCATGCCGGCGCTCTGCACCTGGGGGGAGGCGGCTGCGGTGGCGCTCTGCACCTGGGGGGAGGCGGCTACGGTGACTGGGGACGACGCCGGGTCCACGTCCACTATCTGGTGGATGGCTGGTCTTGCTGCTGCTGCTGCTCATCCTCTCATCAGGACTGTGACAAAAACCCAGATTTTTGTCTTATGTCTTGGTGAAATTGGTAAAAATGACTAATTTACCAATGAGATTCCACCACAGTGACTGAGTTGTTCCACCAACAGCCCAGATTAGTGTATATTATCACCTCAATACCAACAATTTCTGCATCCTGAATTTCTTGCATTTCTTCTTTGCATCAACAAAATATGGCCTTAAAAGGCGATAAAACTTTAGTTCTCAGGTCTGACAACATATTTTTCTCACATTTCTTGGTGAAAACTGATTTTTTTTTCTTCAGTCAGCATGGTTTGCACATTATTTGCACATTGGTGTCCTTATTTTTCTTCAACGTACCACAACGGATACTTTGAATTCCCCCACAGGGTTGAATAAAGTCTCCGTCTTTCCTTCTACAACATGTTGAGAACCACTGATGAACAAATCACAGAGCTCCAGAGATGACAATACATGGATTTTTAATGACTACAAGCCTGTAAAAACAGCCTCGTTGCAGAAAAAGTAAATAACTAGCATTGTACGCTGACGTTATCTCGGCTGCAGTTCTTCTGCTGGGTCACGTCTGCAGCAGAAGACGCTGATGTTTGGTGACGGCGCTGATGGATTGGACCTGGCTGGGCTGATAAACGGGGCAGCACCCTCTCCTCTCATGTAATGAGTTTTATTGACGGGGTGGCTGGCTGTGATTAGCGCCGCTAATAGACAAACAACTGTCCGCTCTGATATCCAGCAGCAGCAGCAGCAGGCGGAGGTCTGATTCCTCCTGGAGCTTCCACACTTTTAATCTTCTGCTGATGTTGGCAGGAAACGTCGCCGGGAGGCTGGTGGGGTTTAAAGTCACGAACCAAAGGAGGAAGAATCAGAAACAGAAACAGTTCATCGATTCAGTCTGAGATATTTAAACAGTGAGAGAAGAAAAGATGGACACGGATAGGAAAAAGATTTGACCTGTTTCCAGCTTAAAGTTGAGTTCAAAACCATCACAAACACATGAAAAAAAACCACAAAAAGATGCAAAATCACCACAGAAAGGTTCAAAATCACTGAAAATAGTGCAAAATCACAGAAAAAGGTGCAAAATCACTACAAAAAGATGCACAATCATCACAAACAGATGCAAAATTAGCACCAAAAGATTCAGAACCACAGCAAAAGTAAAACCACCACAAAATGGTGCAAAATCCCACAAAAAGGTGCAAAATCATTACAAAACATGCCAAACCTCCACAAACAGATGTAAAACCATGACAAAAAATGCAAAAGCACCATAAACTCATGCAAAATCACTGATGATGGTGGAAAATCACAACAAAAAGTTGCAAAATCACTACAAAACGGTGTAAAGTCACCACAAAAAGATGCTAAATCACCACAAAAAGATGCTAAATCACTGATAACGGTGAAAAATCACAACAAAAACAGGAAAAGCCCTCACAAAAAGGTGTAAAATCACCACTAAAAGATGCAAAATCACCATATAATGGTACAAAATTATTACAAATTGATGCAAAAGTACCACAAAAGATGAACTATAAAAATGTGCGTTAAACTAGGAAAATAAACATGTAAGTGTACACTTTAATAAATGATTCTAGAGCTTTAATTTGTGTGGAACTTCTGTATGTCTGGAAAACCAATTGAGTGAAAGCAATTTTCTTTTTAAAACAGGTCCAGTAGCTGCTTAGGAAAAGAAAGACACATTTTTAAGTGCAACTCCATTAAAAAAATGACAAAAGAATAATATACTGTTGTTCCCAAGATGTTTGAGTGTCCAGTGCAGAGAAGGGTGGACCTAAAATCTACAAAATAAACCTACAAACAGACCAAATGTTACCTCTATAGGGTCAATTAACCTCCTAATCTAAGATTCAAACACGCATTTGATCTGTTTGCAGCTTCAAGTTGAATTTCAAAATCATCACAAACACACGAAAAACCATCACAAAAAGGTGTAAAATCACTGGCAATGGTGCAAAATCATCACAAAAGATGCAAAACGACTACGAAAGATGCAATACCACTACTAAAAGATATAAAATGAGCACAAAACATGTAAAATCACCACAAAAACATGCAAAAACCAATACATAAAGATCAAAATTATCACAAAACGGTGCAAAAAATCCCAAATTTCCACTAAGTGGCTGAAAACTGGCTGTACTTTGATAAACTGCGTTTGTTGTTGCACTAAATATTCAAAGTGAAACCAGAAAGCTTCAGCTGTTGGGTTTTATCCTCCTCTGCAGTGGAGGACGATAAGAAACAACCACAGATGGAGGAAGGGTTCTGATAGACATCCTTCACAAATAAGACGTCTCACGTGATTGGCTGTCGCGGGTCTCATCCGACCAATCAGCAGCCTAGAGGCGACCTGCGTGTCATCTGTTGTCATGTGTCTAAATGTCAGCGGCAGACGAAGGTGAGGATGAGGAGGATGGAGGCGACGTTTTATCGTCTGACAGCTGAGTGATAAAATAAGTCGTGTTTGGTTCATTTTAGAGTGTTATGAAGAAGTAAAGTGAGCAAAACTCTTCAGTAATATTAAACAAAACTATATTTCAATGTTCTGAAGGTTGTTCAAAGTGCATTCTGGGAAACCGTTAAATTCATGTTTTCCTGATTCTAATCTGGATTTTATTGTTTTCCAGGCAACAGTTTATTCAAATCTCTGCTTGAGTTTCAACGTTTACTTATTTAAATAGATCTTTTATCAAATAAATACAATGAAATGGTAATATTGATTCAAATAATGTGTCAAAATATGCAAAATCATCACTAAAAGATGCAAAACTCCTTACAAACAGATGAAAAGTTATCACATAAAGGTGTAAAATCACCACAAAAAGGTGGAAAATTACTGAAAATCGTGCAAAATCACCACAAAGACGTAAAACCACTACAAAAAGATACACAATCACCACAAAATGGTGCAAAACTACGACAAAAAGATGCAAAACCACCACAAATTGATGCAAAATCACTGAAAATTGTGCAAAATCACCACAAAACGATGTAAAATCACAACAAAAAGATGCAAAATCACCACAAAAGATGTAAAACCACAACAAAATTATGCAAAACCACCACAAAATGGTGCAAAATTACCACAAAAAAGGTGCAAAATTACTGATAATGGTGCAAAATCACCCCAAAAATATGCAAAACCACAACAAAAAGATGCAAAATCACCACGAACTGGTGCAAAATCAGTCAAAAATGGTGAAAAATCACTGGAAATTGTGCAAAATCACCACAAAACATGTAAACGGCTTTTTGAACCTTTTCAGTTCCATTATTTGTTGTTGGAATGAACTTTTCAACATCAGCTGACATTAGCTAACAAATTCTAATGAATTTTAAAGAAAATATTTGAACAATGTAAACAAAATGATCATTTCTAATTGTCAAATGTTGAGTTTGGATTGGGGGAGTTATAGTTTTAAGTGTTTTTTACTTTCACTTCACTTTTTCACTCATTGTTCAGGCACCAAAACCACTCTGAAAAGGTTTGCAGTTCTGGTAAAAATGCACCTTTTGCACAACAGTTAGAGGTTGGATTGGTGGAGTCAGAAATCAGTGGATTTCCACCCAAGAGACGAGTCTCATATCATAATTAGTAATTTAGCTTCATGTAGCTGCAGCTCCAACGGCGTCCTCCTGATCCGAACTGTAGCTGCCATATTAAACTTTCATAATGTTCTGCTCTCCGTCTGATTATATTGTTCGTCTCCCAGCTTTAATATACAGCTTCAATATACATCTTTAATATACATTATTCAGCTTTCATTTTGATTGATGGCCGGCTGGAGCCTCCAAACGTCAGAACCGATCTTAAACCAGGAGTAGAACACGATCGATCGGCTACCAGAGAAGAAGTTCAGACGGATTAATGAAGGAGGACAAATAAAAAGTTAGAGGGAGCTCATGAATACGCTCCATCGTTAGGAAGAACTTCTTCTACTGTCGGCAGATAAATGTCAGAGCATTTGAAAAAACAAAACATCTTGACTTCATTCTGGAGGATTCTAGTTTTTGAAACCACAGAAAATGATGCTAAATCACCACACAAAGATGCAAAACCATCACAAGAAGGTGGAATATCATCACATTAAAGTTGCAAAATCATAGCAAAAACATGCAAAACCACAATAAAAAGATGAAAAATCTCCACAACATCACACAAAACCACCACAAAGAGGTGCAACTCTACAACAAAAAGGTGCAAAACGACAACAAAAAGGTACAAAACGACAACAAAAAGGGGCAAAATAACTGACAATAGTGCAAACCATCACAAAAAGGTGCAAAATAACTGAAAATGCTGCAAAATCAGCACAAAAACATGCAAAACCATAACTTAAAGGTGCAAAAGCACCACAAAAAGATGCAAAATCACAGAAAATGGTGCAAAGCCACCACAAAAAGGTGGAAAAATTGCAATTTTTTTGTCTCATTATTGTCATTTTGTCTAATTTTTATCTTGTTTTTGTTGTTTTGTGTCTCTTTTTTGTCTGACTTGTGTTGTTTGTCCTATTTTTGTCATTTGTGTATCTTTTTCTTTGTTTTGTCTTCTTTGTCTAATTAGTCTGTTTTTTGACTTATTTTCTGTCTTTTTTTAATCATTTTCTGTCTCTGTTGTGATTTTTTCCAACTATATTTGTAATATTTCTACGTTTCGTGGCAGTAGTTTGTTCTGAATCCATCTTTCAGCTCGTATTTATTTAGAGAATCAGGATTTTTGAACCAACTTTAATGAAAAAGGAATTTTTATTCCTCCCTTGTTTCCCGTCTTCCAGCTAAATTAAAATCCACTGTTTTCTGATTATTTTTAGGCTCCAATTGTTTGTTGTTTTTGTGTTTTTATTTGGTTGGTAATTGGTTCTAATGTTGCGGCGTGCTCTTAAACTGAAGTAATGTGTTTTAATGAAGCTGTTTTCCCCTAAATGTCAGACTGTTAATGAGCCGTTTGCTGCTCTGACCTTCCTGTTTGCTCTAAAGCTCAACGTTTTAATGAGGAACTCCTGATTTTAGCGCCGCTGGTCGCAGAAATCAAACTTTTAATGAGTCCAAACACAGGCTGGACTCTCTCTGGACACTTTGCACCAAAACTACGCTCCAGAACGAGTCAATTTCACAATAAAAGCTGCTAAATCACGAGATGTTGTCAGTTTTTAGCATTTGTTTGTTGCGTACGCCGTTTCTTGAACCCAGCCGAGCAGATCTGATGCCTAATTAAAGGTTTTTGTGAACAAACGACTGAAAACAGAAACTTGTGAGTGAAAATGTTCCATGTAGAATCATGTTTTGGTCGAATTTTCAGAATAAAGCTAAAAAATTTTCACTCAAGGGTTTGAGTTCTGCAGGTTTTGCCTCTTTTTTTGGACAGAATTGTTCTTTTTTTGATGTAAAAACAAATGAATTTAGAAATTACATGACATGAATGCAGGTCAGAGGAAAAAAAGCCCCCAAACATAATTTTTTACCTCGTAAAAGAACAGAAATATAATTTGGATGTGGACACTGTTTCGATTTCTGGCAATTAAAAAAAAAAATCTAAATTTTTTTAGTCAATAATATGCATATTCTTTGTTTCAAATAATGACAAATATGTAAAATATAAAACACACACACACACACACACACACACACACACACACACACATATATATGCTGATTTTAATACAGCAATAAAAATAAAAATGTGTAATTTCATACTGTTAAAAAACAAATTACTTTTTTGTCATTTTTTGACATTAGTTGACGCTGTTTATTGTTCTGGCCATTTTTTAAAATTTTTATAGTTAAGATGGAAATTCTTACTTTTTTTCTCTCTGATTTTACATTAAATTCTCTTTAATCTGTAAAACATTAATACATTTTTCAAAAAAATAAAGCTAAGAACTATTAAACCGTTGAACATTTAACATGTAAATCAAGTAAGTTCTGCAAAAAAAGATAACCAACTTCTGTTTAACTTCTGTTTTATTTCTTGTTCTTTTTTGGACCTTTCAGTGATTCTGAGCAGAACATGAACGGTTCTACAGCTCTGTTCTTTCTTAACCCTCCTGTTGTCCTCATTAACGGGCAACAAAAAATATTGTTTCCTTGTCTGAAAAAAATCCAAAAATTCAGCAAAAAAATTCCCCAAATTTCTGAAAATTTACAAAATCTTCAGGAAGAAAATTCCAATCATTCCTTGAAAGTTTGCCTTAGAAGTTTTATTTAAAAAATCCCCCAAATTTGGCAAGAAAATTCTTGTAAATATTTTTTAAAAATGAGTAAAAATCTTCAAAAAAAAATCCTAAAAATATCTAAAGTGATTCCATATATATCAGTAAAACTTCTAATATTTTCTTTAAGAACATTCACATAAAAAAGATTTTTATGTGAATGTTCTTAAGAAGTATTTTTAACATTTTTTTTCCACCAAAAAATGTTTAAAAATTTCCCAAAAGTGTTGAAAATGTGGACATCAGAAGTTTCACTGTGAAATTTTTTTTCTTCACATTTTTAAACTTTAAAATGGGTTAATTTTGACCTGCAGGACGACACGAGGGTTAAACTCCTGGTGGTCGTAGTTTGGCTTCAGATGGTCAGAAATGATTCCAGAGGTCTGGAAATCCTCCACGTCTCCTGAATCATTCAGAGCCTCGCTGGGTTCTAAAGGAAACATTCTCCGAGCTAAAAATAAGCCTTTATCTCTGGGAATAGAAGCAGCAGAGAGGAGGAACCTTCATCAGAGGAACTTTTAGGAAGTTCAGCCTCACGGAGAACCATGAGGGAACCAGGAGACAACGTTCTCACAACGCCAGGTTCTAGTAACATCTTAGTCTTACTGGTATTTATCATCTACAGTGACGTTCTTTGACTTTATTCCATTTTCAAGGTTTGATAATTGTTCGTTGTTGTCATTTTGGACAAATTTTGACTTGTTTTGGACAAATTTTGAAAATTTTTGGACAAATATTGACTCATTTTGGCCAAATAATGACTCATTTCGGACAAATTTTGACTCCATTTGGACTGATGTGACTCATTGTAGAAAAATTATTAAGTAAAATCCTCAAATTAATATTTTGGAGCTATTAATTAGGACTACTGTTGGTATAAAAAAAGTGTTAAAAGTAGAAAATAATTTAAATATACAAAAATTTTTTGGCAGTTTTTTTATGTGGACATTTTTGTCTTTAAGAACCTGAGTGGGAGATATGCTATTTTGATTTACTTTTTATTTTTTAAATCTGACGCAGCACAAAAAGAATAATGCATCAGAAACATTTCCTCTTAGCGAATGAAAAATAACTAAACTAAATAAACAGCAGCAGCATCGTGTAAACAACCTGACCTTTAGAGAGTTAAGGGTCCTCATCGTGAGCGAATCTTTTCTCTTCTATGTTGTTTTTTTTGCTTTGTGGTGTGAAAAAGCTGCTGCAGCTGAACATGAAACGCAGAAAGAGCTGCATCATTCCTCCACACCAGGAAAAGAAAGTCATTATCCGCCAGCAGCCGCTCTGGAGAGCCGCCGCTCGGCCAACAATCGCAGAGCTAATTAGCTTCTTGAATAGCGAACACGATAAGGAAGACGAGCCGACGACGGATAGCGAATCGAGACGAGGAAATGAAAGAGAGATAACCACAGAAGGCAGCGATAGAGGATACTTCACACCATGAAACCCAGTCAGTTTTTAGGGGTTTATTTAGAATCTGTGTGACTTGACTGTTAAATCCAACCATTCTCAACTTCCAGAGACCCAACCTGATCCCATTTTATAAGTACGTCAAAGTTACTAAGATCCAAGAATATATCTGAGAAAGAACAGCATTTCTGCTTCCAGGTTGTTCCTTAATGTTCTGTAGGAGGTCAGGAACCTTCTAGAACACTGGTGGACTGCAGGAAGTTCATTTTCATGATGAGAGTTTAGCTAATAAAGGGGCACCATGACAAAGACTGGTGTAGAGATTAATGACCTCCAACTAGAGCTCGTACATTCAAGATAAGAGGAGCTTTATTGCTGATTTTAGACTGGTTTTAGACCAGTTTAGATCTTGGTTTCAGTCTTGTTTTAGACTAGTTTAAAACTGGTTTCAGACTAGGTTTAGAACCAGTTTAGGGCTTGGTTACAGACTACTTCAAGACTGGTTTCAGACTAGCTGCTGGGCTGATTTTAAACTGGTTTTGGTTCAGTTAAGGACTTGGTTTCAGTCTTGTTTCAGCCTTCTATTAGACTGATTCAGACTAGGTTTTCAGCAGATTTTATACTGGTTTTGGACCAGTTCAGGACTTGGTTTCAGTCTTGTTTTAGACTGGTTTCAGACTAAGTATTGGGCTGATTTTAGACTGGTTTTGGACCAGTTTAGGACTTGGTTTCAGTCTTGTTTCAGCCTTCTTTTAGACTGGTTTCAGATGAGGTTTTTAGCAGATTTTAGACTGGTTTTGGGCCAGTTTAGGACTTGGTGTCAGTCTTATTTAAAAGTGGTTTCAGACCAGGTATTGGGCTAATTCTAGACTGGTTTTGGACCAGTTTAGATTTTGGTTTCAGTCTTGTTTAAGACTGGTTTCAGACTAGGTTTTGGATGATTTTAGACTGGTTTTGGACCCGTTTAGGACTTGGTTTCAATCTTGTTTTAGCTTGCTTTAAGACTGGTTTTGGACCAGGTTTTGGGCTGGTTTTGGACCAGCTCAGGACTTGGATTCAGTCTTGTTGTAGATTGTTTTTTCCTTTTTTGGTGCAGACATTTATGTCTTTAAAGTCCTGAATATTAATCTTTTTGTTTGTTTGTTTGTTGCGATTATGATGAAGACTGATGTTGGTTTAAAAAGTTGAAGTGGAAAATAATATGAATATTTACCATTTTGTGGCAGTTTTTGAATGCAGAGCTTTGTGTCTTTATGGTCCTGAATATTATTTTTATTTGTTTGTTTGTCAGTTATAATAAGGACTGAAGCTGGTTTAAAAAATCTAAGTTTAAAATACAATAAATAAATAAATAAATAACAGCATCATGTAAACAAACTGACATTGAAGGCGTTAAGGGTTCTTATAATGAATGTCATTGGAGAAAACAGCTTTTCAAAAAATAATTTTTAAGGGTTAACACACTGAAAAGTTGATTAAAAACTAAAAAAAGACCAAAGTTTAGATCAGTTTCCACACATCTAGGAGAACTTTATGCACATCAGCAGTGTTAAATTAGATTTATTTATTTTTTTTACTGAAAATCAACAAATCTCTGTATATCTTGATACTGAAACTGTTAAACCATCCTAAATCTAACTATAACAGTTTATCTGCAGCACAAACACGTCTCAGAAGGATTATGTTTTACACTCGGTCAGCAGCTCGCCTCCTCGTTTCTCAGCACAATGGAGCCTCGATTAGCCACCAGCCTCCTCTAAAGGCTGGAAAAGTGAGAAAAACCTGAGAACAATGAGGAGAATGATTCACGTTTGCTTCTACTCTCAGCTGAAGGAAATACACAAACTGACTGATGAAAGTTTTTTATCCCTCCGGACTGAAATCTTTCCTCCTGCTGGTCTCAGATCTGCCACAACACACTTTTATTTTTCATCTTATTTAATGAAAACTCAGCAGAACTAGGAGGAAAATAAAGAAACCACAAATATTTCTGATGTACAGGAAGCCATGAAGCCCTGCTGACGTTTATACAAGCACATAGTGGCAGGAAAGAGGTTTGCTTCATGAAAAAAAAGTTTTCTTCCTTTTTATTGTGTTTTCTCATCATTTTGTCTTCATTAATGCAGTCTTTCTGAACATGGACGTTTTTCTTGTTTTTCCTACAAACAGCAGCTCTGCTTTGTAAACAAACTGGCATTTAAAAGGTTTAAGACCCAAAAATAATGCAGATTAGTTGTATTTATTTAGCAATGTAGCATTTTTGGACTGATTTTAAACTGATTCTGGACCAGTTTAGTTCTTGGTTTCAGTCTGGTTTCAGTCTGGTTTTAGACTGGTTTCAGATGACTGGTTTAAAACTAGCTCTTGGACTAATTTTAGACTGGTTTTGGACCAGTTTAGGTCTTGGTTTCAGTCTTGTTTTAGACTGGTTTCAGACTAGGTTTTGGGCTGATTTTAGACAGGTTTTGGACCAGTTTAGGTCTTGGTTTCAGTCTTGTTTTAGACTAGGTTTTGAGCTGATTTTAGACTGGTTTTGGACTAATTTTAGACTGGTGTTGGACCAGTTTAGGTCTTGGTTTCAGTCTTGTTTTAGACTGGTTTCAAATGACTGGTTTAAAACTAGCTCTTGGACTAATTCTAGACTGGTTTTGGACCAGTTTAGGTCTTGGTTTCAGTCCTGTTTCTGGCTGGTTTCTGCAGGTTTTTTTTTTTTTTTTTAAAGTTATTTTTTTGGCCTTTTATCAGTTTTATTGGATAGGTGCAGTGTGAGAGAGACAGGAAACGGGAGAAGAGTCGGGGGAAGACATGCAGCAAAGGGCCGCGAGCGGGAATCGAACCCGGGCCAGCTGCGTCAGGGACCAGCCCTGTACATGGGTCGCCTGCTCAACGCGTTGAGCTATACGGGCGCCCAGGTTTCTGCAGGTTTTTGATGCAGGCATTTGTGTCTTTAAGGTCCTGAATTATTGTTGTTGTTTAATTTTTTGTATTTATTTCACTTTCCACAGTTACGATGAGGATTGATGTTGATTTTATTTATGTTCTTGAGTGAAAGTGGAAAATTCAGTGGTTTTTTTATGCAAACATTTTTGTCTTCAAGGTCCTTTATGAAGCTTTTTTGATGACGATGGGTTTTTGAAAAAGACTTCCTGGGAGTTTTTGGAAAATATGTGAAAGGTTAGTCGCCAGTTAAATGGTGAAAAAGAAAAACAATAAAAACTGAAGGCTGCTGAAGATTGGACACAACAAAGGAGAGAAGTTCGAAGTCGTTTAGCTGCTCAGAGTCGTGTCAGCTGGAAACAGGAAGTCAGCTGTCGATGGCTTCAAAGCAAAGCAAGCAAGTGGTGGAGATAAATCCAGACTCCAGAGGAAGCTGTGGAGATAAATCCAGACTCCAGAGGAAGCTGTGGAGATGAATCCAGACTCCAGAGGAAGCTGTGGAGATAAATCCAGACTCCAGAGGAAGCTGTGGAGATAAATCCAGACTCCAGAGGAAGCTGTGGAGATAAATCCAGACTCCAGAGGAAGCTGTGGAGATGAATCCAGACTCCAGAGGAAGCTGTGGAGATAAATCCAGACTCCAGAGGAAGCTGTGGAGATGAATCCAGACTCCAGAGGAAGCTGTGGAGATAAATCCAGACTCCACAGGAAGCTGTGGAGATGAATCCAGACTCCATGCGGCGTCTGTCACTCTTCATGTGGAGCCGAGGTTCCTCCTGACAGCAGAAATGGATGAAGGTCCTTGTTTGCTTTCTGCTCGGCAGTTTGTTGTTTCAGAATAAAGCCTGTTTGTTCTGGAGGCGACGGCAGGAAAAGTGTCAGCGCAGCATTTTTCTGCTGTTCCTGTCAGATTTGTTTAGTTTGTTTTCTAGTTTCATCACCGCTGGGTCTTCATAAAGTTCTGAATCTGTCTGCTGTTTGGAACTAACTGGTATCAGATACATGAGGTGAAATCGAAAAGTTCTGGGACTGTATCTATAAATGTCAAATCTGATTTAAACTGATTCAGATTTGGCTGCAGGTGTAGATTTCTGTTCTGCTCCCAGGGCTCCTGTAACATCTACAATCAGCTAAATCTGCTAAATGTTGTCAAAACACACAGTTAATTCAACTCTGATTCTATTTTATAAAAGAGGAACAAGTCATAGGAAGCTAATACTAGTCAGTTGTTCCCAAAAATGTTTTTTAAAATAAGCAAAATATGACAGGGAACATTAAATTGAATTAAAATAAAATACAATTTAATTAAATAAAATTACATTTTAATGTTAATATAATAATAATAATAATAATAATAATAATAATAATAATAATAATAATAATAATAATAATAATAATATTTGCAAAAATGTAACAGAGAACATTCATTTCAATTAAAATAAAATTAACTAAAATAAAATCAATCAAATTAAAATAATAATAATAATAATAATAATAAGAAGAAGAAGAAGAAGAAGAAGAAATAAAAATTCTAATACTGTTTTGAGGAAAAGGAAGAAGTCACAAGAAGCTAATTCTAGTGAGTTGTATTCAAAAAACATTCAAAATAGATGATATAATAACATAAAATATAACAGAGAGCATTCAAAATAATCTTATTATCCAACAAAAAGCCAAAATACAAGAATTATCTGAAAAGAAAACTGACACTTTATTAATCCCTGGAGGGAAATTCTGTTGTTCCAGCAGCTGGAGGTTCAATAAAAGAGTAAACAAAATTGAGTTCAATTAAAAGATGTAAACTAAAGTCATGTCTTCTCCAGATTCATGAGAAACTCCATGTTTTTCCTGAGTTTCTTGGTTTTGCAGCGTTTCTGCAGCTCTGCTCGCTTCTTTTTCAGCTTCTTTTCTGTTTTCCTCCAAACCTGAGAACTCTGCAGCATCAGAGCCTCTTCAGATTCGTCTCTTTAACAGCGTTTACTATTTAAATATGATTTAAATGTGAGACTTGAAGCTGAAAAGAGCGATTACCGCCCATGGAAATAAACTGATTATTGTGTCAAACCGCAGGATCTTTTTACCATCGACTCACTTTGACCTGAAATTAATGGAAGGAAGGAAATAAAATGCTGCTGATTCAGAAACAGAATCAAATCTGGACCAAGTGCAGAAGTTTGAGAGACTCAAACGGGAGAATTTTTTACCTAATTTGAACCCCAATCCTACAAATATGTGACAATTTTAGCATTTAAATCCTGACAGTTCATGAATATTTAGTCGTTATGATCAGAACGGACATCAGTTTAAAAATGTACGCAGTTAAAGTGGAAAATAATGTTGGGATGTAACATTTTATGGCACTTTCTAATGTAATTTTAAAAAAATGCCATAAAATTTGTGTCTTTGAGGTCCTGATTATGATTTTTTTTGTTGTTTTTGTTCTGTTTTTATGTTTTGTTTTTTGCAGTTATGCTCAGGACTGATGTTGGTTTTATTTTGTGATACAGACATTTTTGTCTTTAAGGTCCTGAATATGATTATTTTGTTCTTTTTTACAGTTATGAGCAAGACTGATGCTGGTTAAAAATTTCTCAAATAAAGTTGAACAAAACATTTATATACTGACATTTTGTGGTATTTTGGTGCTGACATTTGTGTCATTAAAGTCCTGATAAATATTAGTTTTGTTTGTTTATGGTTTTGCTTTATTGCAGCAATGATCAGGACTGATGCTGGTTTAAAGATTTCTCAGTTAAAATGGAAAATAATATGAATATTTAACATTTTGTGGCTATTTTCAGTGCAGATATTTGTGTCTTTAAGGTCCTGAATATGACTATTTTGTTCTTTTTTGCAGTTATGATCAGGACTTATGCTGGTTTAAAAAAATCCTCAGTAAATTGGAAAACAATATTAGTATTTAACATTTTATGGATGTTGGTTTAAAGATTTCTCAGTTAAAATGGGAAAAAATACTGATATATTATCAATTTTTGTGACATTTTTTCCTTTTTTGGTGCCAACATTTGGGTCTTTAAGGTCCTGAATATGAGGTTTTTCTTTCTTATTTTGTTTTTTGCAGCTATGGTCAGGACTGATGTTGGTTTAAAAATTGTCAGATAAAATGGAAAGAAAAAAAACACATTTTTGAGTCATTTTCTGTCTTTCAGGTACTGACTTGTCTCATTTGTTTTCATTATTTTTATTTATTAATTTTTGTGCTGTTATGATCAGGACTGATTTTAAAATTCCTCAGTTAAAGTGGAAAACAATAAATATTTACTATTTTTTGGCAGTTTTCGTAATGCAGACATTTGTGTCTTTAAGGTCCTTAATATCATTTTTGATAGTTTCTTTTATTTATTTTTTATTTTGCAGTTATGATCTGCAGATTTTTGGCTGGGATTATGACTGAACGTTTTTGTTTAAGGGAACTTTAGAGACACAAGAGTGGAGTTTTTAGCCAATTAGTGCATTTTGACAAGCATTTATTTTGCATCTGATCCATAAAACCAGAGAAAAAAACATGTTTCATTGACTTCCATTAATTTCCTGGAGACCCGAACGTTCTCCTGAACTCTTTCTGGAAAAACATGAAGACTTGTGTTGGTGGAGGTTTGCTTTAGAGGCTTTCTGTCCTCACAAGATGAGGAATTCACATCATATCAGTCTGGCAGCTTCTGTCTGCAGCGATCAGAGGAAATCATTGATTTCCTGTAGTGATGATTGGACGTCTTTAGCTGCAGAAACACGATGCTCCTCATGCAGCTGTCTGTTTTTGTGTCTATTTGTGGAATTTTAGTGCATTTTTAGCTTTTGTGTTGATTTTTATGCACCACATGTGTGGATTTGTGTGTAATCTGAGGTTTTCTCATTGATGATTTTGCATTTTTAATATCAGAAAGTGCCTTTGACGTTGCCATTGACATCGACAATCAGTGTTTTTTTGAAATCTGAGGTTTCAATTTAAAGATTTTTAAAAAAATTTTAACACCAAGAAATGCCTGTAACAACATACATGAGTTTTTATTTATGAAGTTTCAGTGCATTTTGTAGCTTTTGTGTTGATTTTTATGTACCAAATGTGTGTGTTTCTGTGTAATCTGAGGTTTTCTTAGTGATAATTTTGCATCTTTAGCAGCAGAAAATGCATCTAAAAACACACACGTTTATTTGTGTGTTAGTGTGTAGCTGAGTGTGTGTGTTAGTGTGTAGCTGAGTGTGTGTGTGTGTTAGTGTGTAGCTGAGTGTAACAAACAAAATTAACAAATAAAAAATGATTAAAATTGTAAATAATGTCCTTAAAATAAAAAATCAAACATTATTTTACAGATATTAATGTAGATGTTTGGTTTTTCACAGTTTTTTTTTGTTGTTGAATGTTACAGAATTTTAGTGTTTTTTAAATCGATATTTTTGGATTTATTGACAGTATTTTTTTATTGTCTTGTTTTCATGCTTGTTTTTAAATCTTAAAGCTATTTCTTGTTATTTGAAAGAAAAAATGTTCATTACAAAGTTTAAAACAGGCAAAAAAGAAAATGATTTTTAAACGTTATATCTTACAGATTATCCATGTTTTGCAAAATTACATTAATGATCAATAAAATCACAGAAAAAAAACATTTTATTTACATGTTGATTGAAAAAAAATTAGGAGGAATTTGTCATAAAACTGTTTCTATAAATACTAATTTGTTTTGATCCTAAAACTACAGTATTTTTACTATATTTACAATCAGATTAGATATTATTAGTTATTAGTTATTTTTTTAAAAATCTGTTTTTTCTTTAGTGTTGTTTTACAGATTTTCTGTTTTGGTAAAATTCTGAAAATGACCCCAAAAAAACCACAGAGAAAAGATGTTAATTTACATGTTGACTGTAATAAACAAGTAAACAAATGAATAAAAACAGGTTAAAACTGGAAATAATTAAAAATAAAAATATTATTTTACAGATATTAATACAGATATTTGTTTTTTCATAGATTTTTGTTGCAGTTTATGAACGTTACAGAATTTAAGTGTTTTTTAAATCGGTATTTTTTGGTTTATTAACAGATTTTTTGTTTATTTTGTTGTTTTCATGCTCAGTGTTTTGATTCAGACTTGGCTGCAGGTGTAGATTTCTGTTCTGCTCCCAGCGTTCCTGTAGCGTCTACGATCAGCTAAATCTGCTATATGTTGTCAAAACAGACCGTTTTCAATTCTCATTTTATTTGTGGGGAATAGAAAGAAGTCACAGGAAGTTAATTTTAGTCAGTTGTGGCCAAAAAATGTTTTTAAAAAATTAGCAAAATATAACAGAGAACATTTAATCCAAATGAGATAAAATTTAGTAGAATAAAATAAAATAAAATTGAATTAAAATTCAATAAAATATAAATATAAATTTAATTAATAAAAATTATCAAAGCAGTCATTTTTCAACTTCAATTTTATTTTGTAAAAGAGAAACAAATCACAAGAAGCTAATTCTGGTGAGTTGTGGCCAAAAATAAGTTTAAAAAATTGTTAAAATATAACAGAATATTAAATACAATACCATAAAACACAAATAAAATTTAATTAAATTCAATAAAATTACATAATAATAATAATAATAGTAATAATAATAATAATAATAATAATAATAATAATAATAATAATAATAATAATAATAATAATAAAAGCGCTAATTTTATTTTGAGGAAGAGGATCAAATCACAGAAAGCTAATTCTAGTGAGCTGCGACCAAAAAACGTTTAAAATATATAATATAATATGAAATGTAACGGAGAACATGTTTGTCTTTCATTCCAGATGCTTTCTAGAAATTCCTCCTAGAAACTCATCACGTGTTTTACTTCTGCAGCAGCTGGGATCATGAGAAGGTCTGGATGTTCTGAACGGGTCGTAGCTTCAGGAAAATCACACATAAAGAATCCATAAGCAGCAGGAAATAGTAGTTTAATAGACGATGCCATGAAGAAACTAAAAAAAAAAAAAAAAGCTGCATCTGATCCGAGCTGCTAGAATAAAAGATAAATGATGTTCTGCAGGTTTACGATCAGTTTGTTCTCCTGATCTGAGGATTAACGTGAAGAATCTGTTGTCAGGACTCAGATTAACATCAGATTAATGGATCCACGATAAACTGATCTCAGGTCAGATTTTAGAACATCCAGACCTTCTCATGATCCCTTCTGTTCATACATGTTCATCTGTTCATACGTGTTCTTCTGTTCATATGTGTTCATCTGTTCATACGTGTTCATCTGTTCATACGTGTTCATCTGTTCATACGTGTTCTTCTGTTCATACGTGTTCATCTGTTCATACGTGTTCATCTGTTCACATGTGTTCATCTGTTCATACGTGTTCTGTTCATACGTGTTCTTCTGTTCATACGTGTTCATCTGTTCATACGTGTTCATCTGTTCATACGTGTTCATCTGTTCACATGTGTTCATCTGTTCATACGTGTTCATCTGTTCATACGTGTTCATCTGTTCATACGTGTTCATCTGTTCATACGTGTTCTTCTGTTCATACGTGTTCATCTGTTCATACATGCTCATCTGTTCATACGTGTTCATCTGTTCATACGTGTTCATCCGTGTTCATCTGTTCACACGTGTTCATCTGTTCATATGTGTTCATCTGTTCATACGTGTTCATCTGTTCATACATGCTCATCTGTTCATACGTGTTCATCTGTTCATACGTGTTCATCTGTTCATACGTGTTCTTCTGTTCATACGTGTTCTTCTGTTCATACGTGTTCTTCTGTTCATACGTGTTCATCTGTTCATACGTGTTCTTCTGTTCATACGTGTTCTTCTGTTCATACATGTTCATCTGTTCACATGTGTTCATCTGTTCATACGTGTTCTGTTCATACGTGTTCTTCTGTTCATACGTGTTCATCTGTTCATACGTGTTCATCTGTTCATACGTGTTCATCTGTTCACATGTGTTCATCTGTTCATACGTGTTCTTCTGTTCATACGTGTTCATCTGTTCATACGTGTTCATCTGTTCACATGTGTTCATCTGTTCATACGTGTTCTGTTCATACGTGTTCTTCTGTTCATACGTGTTCATCTGTTCATACGTGTTCATCTGTTCATACGTGTTCATCTGTTCACATGTGTTCATCTGTTCATACGTGTTCATCTGTTCATACGTGTTCATCTGTTCATACGTGTTCA
The DNA here is from genome assembly GCA_003047355.2 of Amphiprion percula. NCBI lineage: Eukaryota > Metazoa > Chordata > Actinopteri > Pomacentridae > Amphiprion > Amphiprion percula. Next base: position 38,081,156 of record CM009716.1, read on the forward strand.
TCTGTTCATACGTGTTCTTCTGTTCATACGTGTTCATCTGTTCATACATGCTCATCTGTTCATACGTGTTCATCTGTTCATACGTGTTCATCCGTGTTCATCTGTTCATACGTGTTCATCTGTTCATATGTGTTCATCTGTTCATACGTGTTCATCTGTTCATACATGCTCATCTGTTCATACGTGTTCATCTGTTCATACGTGTTCATCTGTTCATACGTGTTCATCTGTTCATACGTGTTCTTCTGTTCATACGTGTTCTTCTGTTCATACGTGTTCTTCTGTTCATACGTGTTCATCTGTTCATACGTGTTCTTCTGTTCATACGTGTTCTTCTGTTCATACATGTTCATCTGTTCATACGTGCTCATCTGTTCATACATGTTCATCTGTTCATACGTGTTCATCTGTTCATACGTGTTCTTCTGTTCATACATGCTCATCTGTTCATACGTGCTCATCTGTTCATACGTGTTCATCTGTTCATACGTGTTCTTCTGTTCATACGTGTTCTTCTGTTCATACATGCTCATCTGTTCATACATGTTCATCTGTTCATATGTGTTCATCTGTTCATACGTGTTCATACGTGTTCATCTGTTCATCCGTGTTCATCTGTTCATATGTGTTCATCTGTTCATACGTGTTCATCTGTTCATACGTGTTCATCTGTTCATACATGCTCATCTGTTCATACGTGTTCATCTGTTCATACGTGTTCATCTGTTCATACATGCTCATCTGTTCACATGTGTTCTTCTGTTCATACGTGTTCATCTGTTCATACGTGTTCATCTGTTCATACGTGTTCTTCTGTTCGTACGTGTTCTTCTGTTCAGACGTGTTCATCTGTTCATACGTGTTCTTCTGTTCATACATGTTCTTCTGTTCATACATGTTCATACGTGCTCATCTGTTCATACGTGTTCATCTGTTCATACGTGTTCATCTGTTCATACATGCTCATCTGTTCACATGTGTTCTTCTGTTCATACGTGTTCATCTGTTCATACGTGTTCATCTGTTCATACGTGTTCTTCTGTTCATACGTGTTCTTCTGTTCATACGTGTTCTGTTCATACATGTTCATCTGTTCATATGTGTTCATCTGTTCATACGTGTTCTTCTGTTCATACGTGTTCATCTGTTCATACGTGTTCATCTGTTCATACGTGCAGCTGAGTGTGGGTAAACAAAGCGGTCATATTTCACAGCATGCTCTGCTGATTAGAGGCGTGTTATTGACGTGTTATTGGCGTGTAGTCGATGCTGCTGATATGCTGAAGAAGCATATCAGCTTTATGTGTATTTGTGTTTTTGTGTATGTTTTTGCAATTAGTTTGTGCATGTTTGTGGTCATTTTGTGTATTTCTGTAGTCATTTATGTATATTTGTCGTTATTTGTATGTTTTTGTAGTTATTCATGTATATTTGTGGTTATTTTGTGCATCTTTGTGATTATTTTAAGTATATTTGTGTTTCTTGTGTATTTTTGTTGTCATTTTATGTAGATATGTTGAAACAACAGTTGAAAAATTCAACAAAATCTCCTCTAAACTCTGGTGATTAAGTATATATATTAGCCATACTAGCGCTGTTGTAATAATTCTTAGTTTCTGGTGTTTTCTGAGCCTGAATCCTCGTCTCCGTCTTCTCCAGACTTGTTGCTGTTAAATCTGAAGCTAATCTGTAGCTCGGAGTCGTGCTAGCGCTGCTGCTAATCTCCTAGCCTGCAGCATTAGCTCGTTGCTAAGGCTAATCCGGGGCCGTGCTAGCGCTAATCCGCTGATCCAGCTGTCAGTCGGGAGACTCACCTGTTTTATTATTTATTATTTATTCTGTAATCTTGTCTGTAATCCACCTGCTGAGACACATGAAGTCGATCCTTCACCTCACATAAACCTGCTGCTGCTGCTGCTCTCAATCTGCTCTTATTTATGGCAATAAATCACACATCCACGCTTTCCAGGATTAGGATTCTGTTCAGGGCTGTTTTATAAAGTGGTTTATAAGTAAATTTAACTTGCATGTGTTTTCTTAGAGGACAAAAGTGGATTTATTGTCAGAGTTACTCATCTGAAGCTCATGACTGAAGTAGATTTACAGAAATATATAGTTTTATTAAAGAAAATTCTCCCTGAAAGAGCTGAATACTGCTGGCTTTAGCAAATACTATCAAACAGGAGGACTATTCACAGCAGCAGGTTGATCCAGAAGTGTTCAAAATGAGTGAAAAAGTGGTGAAAATGGTTTGAAATGACTAAAACTGGTCCAAAATGAAGAAATTATTGGTCAATTTTAATTTTTTAAAAAATGGTCTGAAGTAAATTTTTAAAAATGTCAGAATTGTTCAATATGATTAAAAGTGCTCCTAAATGAATCAAAAAGAGTACAGAAGTATTTTTCAAAATGACTGAAACTGGTCCTAAATTAATCAAAGATTGTTCAAAATGAGTAAAACTGATTCTGAATAAATGAAAAATTGGTCAAACTTATTTGAAATAACTAAAACTGGCCCAAAATGAAGTAAATATTGGTCAAAATTACAAAAACTGCTGTAAAGTTAATTTAAAAATGGTCAAATTGTTTGAAAAAACTAAAATCGTTCAAAATTAATCCAAAATCGGTTGAAAAATTGGTTGTAAATGAATCAAAAATTACTGAAAATGATCAAAACTGGTTCTTAATAAATGAAAAATTGGTCAGAATTGTTTAAAATTATTAAAACTGGTCTGAAATAAATCTACAATTGTTTTTAAAATCAAAAACAGTTTTAAAATAAAAATAGTTTTGATTGAAAATATGTTATAAAATGTTCGAAATGACTGAAATTCATCCAGAATAAGTAAAAAAAAAAAAAAAAAAGGTCAAAATGGTTTGAAATGACTAAAACTGATCATAAGTGAATCAAACATGTTCAAAATGACTAAAACTGGTCTGGAAAAAAGTCCGAAATTGGATTAAACTGGTTGTGAATCGACTGAAAGTGGTTTTAAATGACTAAAACTGATCTAAAAATATTTAAAAGTTGTCAAGGAGTGTTGAAAAATGACTGAAATTTGTCCAAAATGAGTGAAAACTGGTTGTAAATCAATCAAAAATTGTGCCTAATTACGTCAAAATTGTGTAATTTTGCAGTCAAATGTTGGAAACTAGTTAATTAGTATTTATAAAAATGTTTTGAAGTCAACATTATTTACTGTTTTTATTTCAGCTTTTTTGAACAGTCAATATATAAATTCATAATTTTTTCCTGTAATTTCATTAGATTTTATCTGTACTTTAACAATGCAGAGAAAAGTTTTAGAATTTTATTGACAGTTTTTAATGTTTAGATATTTTCTGTATTTTAACTAAACTGGGAAAATGTGGAATAATAATAAATCGTTTTTTTCTGTGCAGTTTTCTCTTCCACATTCTAAATAACACAAAATCACAACGAAGACTCGATAAAAACACTTTATTCTAACTGCATCCCTGCTGTGACCTGAATGTGATCCTCGGTGTTTTTATTTCTGCTGCTCTTTCAGGAGAAGTTTCCTCCTCGCTCAGAAGAAGAACGAGGAGAAGAAGCTGCAAGAGTATTAAAGAATCCTGATGCAACCTGTGGACATCCTTCTTCTCCTTCCTGTTCAGGTGGAGGGCGTCCTCGTTAGCTCCTCGTCCCGTCGTCACCCCGAGGAGGACGGTGATGTGACCGCACTGAGAATCCTCCAGAACCTCAGGTAGGTCCTCCAGAGAAGACCTGAGCCCTGCAGCCTCTTAGAACCTCTGGTTGGTCCTTCAGAGAAGATCTGAGACCTGCAGCCTCTTAGAACCTCTGGTTGGTCCTTCAGAGAAGTTCCTGTAGCCTCTTAGAACCTCAGGTAGATTCTCCAGAGAGGATTCATGGATGGGAAGGTGTAACACAGGGTCTTCTGGTAAACAACAACCTGTTGGTCAGGAAATAGGGGCCAAATGGGAAAGATTTCATTGGTGATCCTATTTTCAGGTCGTTGTTCCTTCAGCGTTCCAGGAGGAGGTACTGAGAACATCTTATGGCCGGTGTGGACATCTGGGGGTTCAGAAGATGTACTTGTTTTGGCTGAGGTTGAAGATAGATGTGTCTCTGGTTGTTAGGGCTGAAGGCCATGACACTCCGTACGAAAAACCAGCATTTCTGCTTCCAGGTTGTTCCTTAATGTTCTATAGGAGGTCAGGAACCTTCTAGAACACTGTTGGACTGCAGGAAGTTTAGCTAATAAAGGGGCACCATGATAAAGACTGGTGTAGAGATTAATGACCTCCAACTAGAGCTCGTACTTTCAAGATAAGAGGAGCTTTATGACTGATTTTAGACTGGTTTCAGACCAGTTTAGGGCTTGGTTTTGCGGTAATTTTAAACTGGTTTTGGACCAGTTTAGGGCTTGATTTTGGGCTGATTTTAAACTGGTTTTAGACCAGTTTAGTGCTTGATTTTGGGCTGATTTTAAACTGGTTTTAGACCAGTTTAGGGCTTGATTTTGGGCTGATTTTAAACTGGTTTTGGACCAGTTTAGGGCTTGGTTTTGGGCTGATTTTAAACTGGTTTTGGACCAGTTTAGGGCTTGATTTTGGGCTGATTTTAAACTGGTTTTAGACCAGTTTAGTGCTTGATTTTGGGCTGATTTTAAACTGGTTTTAGACCAGTTTAGGGCTTGATTTTGGGTTGATTTTAAACTGGTTTTAGACCAGTTTAGGGCTTGGGTTCAGTCTTGTTTTAAGGCCTCTACACGTCCCAGACCAGCGCTGAGAGGACGGTGGTGATATCTTTGGTCGTAGTCCTACGTCTCACTGAGAGACAGGTTCAAGGACGGCCGTTGTCATGGTGACCAAAGACAAGCTGCCATAACTTTCTGGGTGATCATCATCAGTGTGATGCTGCTGGACCTACGTCAGCTAACTAACCAATAGAAATGCAGGATGAAATGACGGACTGATCAATAAACCCAGAGAGATGATGGCGACAGAATGCATCCAAACCAGGATGTGGGATTTAAACAGAGGATGCAACCTGGTAGAGATGTGGAGCAGCATGTTTTGGAAATTATTTTGCAGCTTTTTTGATATTTCAGCATCTTTTGTAATTATTTTTGCTTTTTGTTTTGATATTTCAGCATCTTTTACTCTAATTATATGCATTTTTGAGATGATTTAAGGTCTTTTTTGAGAAATTAACGTCTTTTGATAGGTATTTTAATCAAAATGAATCATAAATTACATAAAAATTTGTATTAGCAGCAGATCAAATGACAGTAACCTGGTTATTTTCATGATTTTCTGTCTTTTTCTGCTGGTTTCCCATGTTTTCAGGCCAATTTAGCTTCTTCTTATGTAGATTTTGCATCTTTTTGCAGTATTTTAGCATCTTTTATGGCAAATATATGTATTTGTTAGCAGATTTCATGTGTTTTCATGAGAATGCAACATCTTTTGGTGATGATTTTGGTTTTTTTTTTTCTGGTATTTTATTGTAATTCTATCTCTTTATGGAAATTTAGCACTGTTTTGGAATTATTTGGCATTTTTGAGAATATTTTAGCATCTTTTTATGGTAATTCTGTGTGTTTTTGAGAAGATTTCATATCTTTTTATGGAAATTAGAACTAGAATACCAGAAAAAGACGCAAAATCATGACCAAAAGACACTACTTTTGGTCATGAGTTTGCATCTTTTTCTGGTATTCCAGCATCTTTTATAGTAATTATACATATTTTTGAGAAGATTTCATATGTGTTTTATAAGAATTTAGTGTCTTTTGATAACGATTTGCTTTCTTTAGTGATATTGTAGCATCTTTTGTGGTGATTCCATCTCTTTTAAGGGAAATTTTGTGTCTTTTTGTAATGATTTTGCATCTTTTTCTGATGTTCTAGCATCTTTTGTGGTAATTATACATGTTTTTGAACAGATTTCATGTCTTATTATAGGAATTTAGTGTTTTTTGATAATGATTTTGCATTTTTGTGGTATTTTAGCATCTTTTATGGTAATTATACATACATTTCAGCAGATTTCATGTTTTTATATGGAAATTTAGCATCTTTTGGTCATAATTTTGCATTATTTTTGGTATTTCAGCATTTTTTATGGTAGTTATACATATTTCGGAGCAGATATCATATTTCTAATGAGAATTTAGCATCCTTTGGTCATAATTTTGTATTTTATTCTGGTATTTTAGCATCTTTTGGTAATGATTTTGCATTTCTTGTGGTATTTATATGTATCTTTGACTTCATTCCTGCTGTGTTTGCTGTGATTTTGTCAGAAATTCATACGTTAGTTCCTTTTTATTTAATTCCTGCATCTCCAGTTCATTTCCCCTAAATCTGACCCTCAGATTCTCCATCTAGGACTTAATTCCCAAAGTCTGTGCAGCTTTTTTTCTTCCTCTGAAATATAAATCCTGGTAAAACTTCCATTTAGCCAACTGATCCAGAGTGACTCACAATAGCACAAAGCTGCAGCGAATCCCAGCGCTGGTGTCCAGAAGAAGAGCTGTAAGAGGATTTCAGGGGACAAAGGAGGCCGTAAATATTCTGTGTCCATAAAAAAAGGGATCCTGCTCCGTGTTGCTGTATTATTACTGTAGCGTACCGGGCCGTGAAATAGGAGCTGAGAGGACAGGAGTGTTGTTCAGAGCCGCTCGGCCGGGAAAATGAGCTCCACGCAATAATGGAGAACACAAAAACCAGGAATGTCCAGATGTGTGGTGAGCAGGAGATGATTAAAGCCCAACCAATGACCGATAGCTGCTCAGGTTCCATCACTCCTGCAGATAAACACCAGTCAGGTCACAAATCACAAAATCTGCACAAAAAGACACAAAAAAATCCACTGAAAGACGCAAAATGACCACAAAAAGACCAAAAATCATGACAAAAGGACCAAAGATCTCCACAAAAAGACCAAAAGTCACCACAAAAGGACCAAAAATCTCCACAAAAAGACCAAAAATCACCACAAAACGACCAAAAATCATGACAAAAAGACTAAAAATCTCCACAAAAAGACCAAAAATCACTACAAAATGACTAAAAAATATCCACAAAAAGACCAAAAATCACCACAAAAGGACTAAAAATCTCCACAAAAAGACCAAAAATCTCCACAAAACGACCAACAATCACCATAAAAAGACTAAAAATCTCCACAAAAAGACCAACTATCACCACAAAAAGCAACAAAATCACCACAAATAGGTGAAAAATAATGACAAAAAGAACAAAAATCTCCAAAAAACACCAAAAATCTTCACAAAAGACCAACAATCACTACAAAAAGATAAAAAATCTCCACAAAAAGACACAAAATCATGACAATAAGGTGCCAAATGACAACAAACAACCAAAAACACACACATAAAGACCAAAAATCTTCACAAAAAGACAAAAAATCACCACAAAATGACCATAAATCTCCACAAAAAGACAATCACCACAAAAGACCCAAAATGACCACAAAAAGACCAAAAACTTCCACAAAAAGACTAAAAATCTCCAAAAAAGACCAACAATCACCATAAAAAGACTAAAAATCTCCACAAAAAAACCAAAAATCACCACAAAACGACTAACAAATCTCCACAAAAAGACCAAAAATCACCACAAAATGACGAAAAAATCTCCACAAAAAGACCAACGATCACCACAAAACGACCAACAACCACCACAAAAGGACCAAAACTCTCCACAAAAGGACTAAAAATCTCCACAAAAACACCAACAGTCACCACAAAAAGATAAGAAATCTCCACAAAAAACCCAACAATCACCACAAAAAGCCACAAAACTACCACAAACAAGTGAAAAATAACCAAAAAAAGACCAAAAATCTCCACAAAAACAGACCAAAAATCTTCACAAAAGACCAACAATTACAACAAAAGATAAAAAATCTCCACAAAAAGACCAACTATCACCACAAAAAGCAACAAAATCACCACAAATAGGTGAAAATAATGACAAAAAGAACAAAAATCTCCAAAAAACACCAAAAATCTTCACAAAAGACCAACAATCACGACAAAAAGATAAAAAATCTCCACAAAAAGACACAAAATCATGACAATAAGGTGCCAAATGACAACAAACAACCAAAAACACACACATAAAGACCAAAAATCTTCACAAAAAGACAAAAATCACCACAAAATGACCATAAATCTCCACAAAAAGACAATCACCACAAAAGACCCAAAATGACCACAAAAAGACCAAAAACTTCCACAAAAAGACTAATCACCACAAGAACACCAAAAATCTCCACAAAAACGCCAAAAATTTCCAAAAAAGGCCAAAAATCTCCCCAGAAAGACTAACAATCACTACAAAAAGACCAATCATTTCAGCAAAAAGACACAAAATCACCACAAAAAGAAACAAAATTACCACAAAAAGACCAAAAGTTTCCAAAAACAGACAAAAAATCTCCACAAAGAGAGGTAAATATACCACAAAGACACGAAATCACCACAAGAGGTGCAAAATGACCACACAAAAGGCCAAAACTTGCACAAAATGACCCCAAATCATCACAGAAATTTGTGAATATACCATAAAAAGACACAAAATTACCACAAAAAGGGCCAACCTTACCACAAAGAAACACAAAATCTGCACAAAAAGACACAAAAAATCCACTGAAAGATGTAAAATGACCAAAAAAAGACCAAAAATCACCACAAAAAATGCAAAATTTCAACAATATATATATATATATATATATATATATATATATATATATATATATATATATATATATATATATGTGTATATATATATATATATATATATATATATATATATATATATATATATATATATATTTACAAACATAGCATTTATTTAGTTTAGCGAATTTGATTCTTTCTTTCTGTTGTTTTCCTTATATTTAGCATTTAGCTAGTTATCTAGTTTCTCTCTTCCGAAAGTACTAATTATACAATTATAACATTTAGTATTTTTTGTTTTTGTTTATTTCTGTTTTTCTTATATTGGCTTTGAACTATTTAGTTAGCTAGTTTCTTTATTTCTTTCCTTCTTTCTTTCCTTCGTTCTTTCTTTCTTTCTTTATTTCTTTCCTTCTCTTTCCTTCGTTCTTTCTTTCTTTCTTTATTTCTTTCCTTCTCTTTCCTTCGTTCTTTCTTTCTTTCTTTCTTTCCCATTAATCAGCTAGTTAGCTAATTTCTCTGTTTCTTAAATGCTAGCTTTATATTTAGGATAATTAGCTCTTCAATTTGTTGTTTTTTCAGTTTTTCTTCTATTTAGCATTTAGCTAATTAATTATCTAGATTCTTTCTTTCTTATTGTCACGTATCACTGAGGTATAAATGACTCTAAATGACTAAATACTAAATAATAAATGAGCTCTAATAGGACAGAATTGTTCGCCTGCTGACCTCCATCCCTCTAAATCTGACCTTTAGCTCCTCAAACGTGGTTTTTTCCCGTCGGTTTTATTACCTGAATGAATCCAGAGAGTTGATGAAACTTCTCTCTGAGTAGAATCGATGGAGGGACGCTGTGAACTTTGAGAAATGACATTTAAATGCCACGAGTTTACTTCCTGCTTCTACAGTTCAGACGTCTCGTCACTTTCCTGTTTTTAAATTCATTTTTCCATTAAATCCGAGTTATTTTCTGTCACCGCTGATGAAAACTTGACATGCAGGGTTGCAGAAAAAAACTGTTTACACTTTAACCTCCAGATAAACAACATGTTTACAACCAGTTTAGACTTTAACCTCCAGATAAACGTGTTTACAACCAGTTTAGACGTTAACCTCCAGATAAACAACATGTTTACAACCAGTTTAGACTTTAACCTCCAGATAAACAACGTGTTTACAACCAGTTTAGACTTTAACCTCCAGATAAACAACGTGTTTACAACCAGTTTAGACTTTAACCTCCAGATAAACAACATGTTTACAACCAGTTTAGACTTTAACCTCCAGATAAACGTGTTTACAACCAGTTTAGACTTTAACCTCCAGATAAACAACATGTTTACAACCAGTTTAGACTTTAACCTCCAGATAAACAATGTGTTTACAACCAGTTTAGACTTTAACCTCCAGATAAACAACGTGTTTACAACCAGTTTAGACTTTAACCTCCAGATAAACAACATGTTTACAACCAGTTTAGACTTTAACCTCCAGATAAACAACGTGTTTACAACCAGTTTAGACTTTAACCTCCAGATAAACAACGTGTTTACAACCAGTTTAGACTTTAACCTCCAGATAAACAACATGTTTACAACCAGTTTAGACTTTAACCTCCAGATAAACAACATGTTTACAACCAGTTTAGACTTTAACCTCCAGATAAACAACGTGTTGACAACCAGTAACTCCTCCAGTAGAGAGAAAAACTGTAGTTTAGGAGTTTAAGAGGCTGTAGATGGTTTATACTGGTTGGACTGGTTGTTTATTGGTGTTTCATTGGGTATACTGGTGTTTTTTTGGTGTTTTATTGGTTGTACTGGTGTTTTAGTGGTTGTTTACTGGTTGTAGATGTGTTTTACTGGTTGTTTACTGGTTGTACTGGCGTTTTATTGGTGTTTTACTGGTTGTAATTCAATTCTATTCAATTTTCTATTCAATTTTATTTATATAGCGCCAATTACAGTCAAATTGTCTCGAGACGCTTTACAGAACCCATATGCCTGACCCCCAGAGCAAGCCAAAAGGCGACAGTGGCAAGGAAAACACCCTTTTAACAGGGAAAAAAACCTCGAGCAGAACCCGGCTCTAATGTGGGGGGACCCATCTGCCTGCTGGCCGGGCGGGTTGAGAGGGACAGAAGAGGTAGAGAGGTAGAGATAGAGGGATACAGATAGAGGGGTAGAGATAGAGAGGTGGGGGGTGGGACACAAGGACCATAAAACACAGCCACACATCTGAAGCATCCAGCATCCAGCTCTGGGACCAGGGACACTCGGAGAAAGGACACAGAAAGAAACAGAGTGAATGTAATGCAATAATGGTATATATAGTAAATACATAGGTAGTTAGAGAAGGGCTCAGTGCATCCAGAGAGGTCCTCCAGCAGCCTAGGCCTGTAGCAGCATAACTAGGGGCAGAACTAAAGGACATCAAGAGGAAGACTCCAGCTGACCCCCTCAGGGTCCCCCAGTCAGCCCTAACTATAAGCTTTGTCGAAAAGGAAGGTTTTAAGCCTGGTCTTAAAAATAGAGAGGGTGTCCGCCTCCAGAACCCAAACTGGGAGCTGGTTCCACAGGAGAGGTCCCTGATAACTGAAGGCTCTGCCTCCCATTCTACTTTTAGAGATTCTAGGAACAACAAGTAAGCCTGCAGTCTGAGAGCGAAGAGTTCTGCTAGGATAATATGGTACTATCAGGTCTTTAAGATATGATGGAGATTGGTTGTTAAGAGCTTTATATGTCAGAAGAAGGATTTTGAATTCTATTCTAGATTTAACAGGAAGCCAATGAAGAGAAACCAATATAGGAGAAATATGATCTCTCTTGCTAACTCCCATCAGTACTCTGGCTGCAGCATTTTGGATCAGCTGTAGATGTTTCAGAGAGCTATTGGGACAACCTGATAATAAGGAATTACAGTAGTCAAGCCTAGAAGTAACAAATGCATGGACTAGTTTTTCTGCATCACTCTGAGACAGGATGTTCCTGATTTTCACAATATTTCTCAGGTGGAAAAAGGAAGTCCTACAGATTTGTTTTATGTGCGAGTTAAAGGACATGTCCTGGTCAAAGATAACACCGAGGTTCCTCACAGTAGTACTGGAGGCCAATGTAATGCCATCCAGAGTAACTATATGCTTTGAAAGCAATTCTCTAAGATGTTTGGGGCCAAATACAATTACTTCAGTCTTGTCTGAATTTAGTAGTAAGAAATTATAGGTCATCCAGGTCTTTATGTCCTTAAGACAATCTTGCAGTCTAGCTAGCTGATTAGTTTCATTTGGCTTCATAGATAAATACAATTGAGTGTCGTCAGCATAACAATGGAAATTAATACAGTGCTTCCTAATAATGTTGCCTAAGGGAAGCATGTATAATGTGAACAGTATTGGTCCTAAGACAGAACCCTGAGGAACTCCATGATTAACCGTAGTATGCTCAGAAGAGTCATTGCTGACATGCACAAACTGGAACCTGTTTGATAAGTAGGATTTAAACCAGTCCAGTGCTGTCCCTTTAATGCCAATAGAATGTTCTAGTCGCTGTAATAAAAGTTTGTGGTCGATTGTATCGAATGCTGCACTAAGGTCCAATAAAATAAGTATAGAGACCAGTCCATTATCTGACGCTATGAGAAGGTCATTAGTAACTTTCACCAGAGCTGTTTCTGTGCTATGATGCACTCTGAAGCCTGACTGAAACTCTTCAAACAAGCTATTCCTTTGTAAATGTTCACATAATTGATTTGCAACTGTTCTTTCCAGAATTTTGGAGAGAAATGGGAGGTTGGAAATTGGTCTATAGTTGGCTAAAACATCTGGATCTAGAGTGGGCTTTTTAAGTAAAGGTTTGATTACAGCAACCTTAAAAGCCTGTGGTTCATAACCTGTTACTAGAGAGAGATTAATCAGATCTAACATTGAGGAATTAATTAAAGGTAAAGCCTCCTTGAACAGTCTAGTTGGGATAGGATCTAAAAGACATGTTGATGGTTTGGATGTAGAAACTATTGAAATGAGTTCAGAGAGATGTATGGGAGTGAAAAATTCTAAATATCCATCTGGTCTTACAGCCAATTCTAAAGTATCTGTACTCGATGATACATCTGTGACATTTGCAGGAAGGGCCAGAGTAATTTTTTCTCTAATCGTAATAATTTTATTTGTAAAGAAGCTCATGAAGTTGTTACTGCTCAAAGCTAAAGGAATACAAGGTTGAACAGAGCTCTGACTCTTTGTCAGCCTGGCTACAGTGCTGAAAAGAAACCTGGGGTTGTTCTTGTTTTCCTCTATTAAAGATGAATAATATGTTGTCCTGGCATTACGAAGAGCTTTTTTATAAATTACTAGACTATTTTTCCAAGCTACATAAACTTCCTCTAAATTAGTGGAATACCACTTCCTTTCCAGCTTTCGGGACGCCTGCTTTAAAGTCTGCAGCTGGGAATTATACCAAGGAGCAGGTCCTCTCTGAGATAGAACTTTCTTTTTTACAGGTGCAACACTATCAAGTGTTGTACGCAGTGAGGCTGCAGCATTATTAACAATATAATCCACTTCTGTGGGGGTAAAATTATAATATTTCCCTTCCATTATATCAGTAAGTGGTGCTGGACTAAATAGAGAGGGTATTATTTCCTTAAATTTAGTCACCGAATTGTGAGACAGACATCTACTGTAATGATATTAATTCTTAACTCCTATACAATCTATTGTTGTAAATTGAAATGTTATCATAAAATGGTCAGAAAGAAGAGGGTTCCGGGGAAATACTGTTAACTGTTTGATTTCTATGCCATAAGTCAGAACGAGGTCAAGGGTGTGATTAAAACTATGAGTTGGTTTATTTACATGTTGAGAAAACCCATCCATCCATCCATTATCTATACACCGCTTAATCCTCACTAGGGTCGCGGGGGGCTGGAGCCTATCCCAGCTGACTCAGGTGAAGGCAGGGGACACCCTAGACAGGTCGCCAGTCTGTCGCAGGGCTACATACAAGGACACACAATCACTCTCACATTCACACCTATGGGCAATTTAGAGTAATCAATTAACCTCAGCATATTTTTGGACTGTGGGAGGAAGCCGGAGTACCCGGAGAAAACCCACGCATGCACAGGGAGAACATGCAAACTCCATGCAGAAAGATCCCGGGAAAGCCGGGACGCGAACCAGGGACCTTCTTGCTGCAAGGCGAAAGCGCTAACCACTACGCCACTGTACAGCCCTGAGAAAACCCAATTGAGTCTAATATTGAATTAAAAGCAGTCACTGTCACTGTCTACGTCAACATGAATGTTGAAGTCACCCACAATAATGACTTTATCTGAGCTGAGCACTAAATCAGATAAAAAGTCTGAGAATTGAGATAAAAACTCAGAGTAAGGAGCAGGAGGACGATATACAACAACAAATAAAACTGGTTTCTGAGCTTTTAAATCTGGATGAGAGAGACTGAGAGTAAGATTTTCAAATGAACTGTAACTAGGTTTAGGTCTCTGGTTCATTTTTAAGCTAGAGAGGTAAATTGCTGCCACTCCTCCTCCTCAGCCTGTGATTGGAGGAACATGACAGTTAGTATGACTAGTAGGAGTTGATTCATTTAGACTAACGTATTCTTCCTGCTGCAACCAGGTTTCAGTCAAACAGAACAAATCAATCTGGTTATCAGTTATCAAATCATTTACTAACAGAGATTTAGACGAGAGAGATCTAATATTTAACAGACCACATTTAATTGTCCTGTTTCTTCGCTCAGTTGAAATAGTGGTATTAATTTTAATTAGATTTTTATGGTTACTATGTCTTTTGTTTATTTTTGATTTGCTTAATTTATTGAATTTTGGTGGTCGGGGGACAGACACAGTCTCAATAAAGCTAACTGAATTACTGGAGGGTGACAGCTGAGAGGAAACTGCAGAGAGGTGTGGAAGACTACAACTCTGCATCCTGGTCTGAACTCTGGGTTGTCATGCTTTAGGAGTTCTAAAAAAATCAGCCATATTTCTAGAAATGAGAGCTGCACCAGCCAAAGTGGGATGGATGCCGTCTCTCCTAATCAGACCAGGTTTTCCCCAGAAAGAGCTCCAATTGTCTATAAAGCCAACGTCGTTTGCAGTACACCACGTAGACGACCAGCGGCGAAACGATACCATACGGCTAAACATATCATCGCTGGTCAGATCAGGCAGGGGTCCAGAGAAAACTACGGAGTCCGACATGGTTTTGGCAAAGTTACAATTAGTAACTGTCATATATGCAGATATATGTTTGGTTTTGCATTCATTAATGTTCATACTTGGCGCAGTTAAAAAAAAGTGTATGTGCATCTCCTATATCTATTACGGTAGCACGAGTAAGCCCAGAGCTACGGGAGCCGCAATGTTATTGTTACTGACTGTCAATGCTAATGCACGTACCTGATGCCTGCTCGTAAGAATAAACATCCTCACGCCACCAAACGCCTCTCAACTTCTTACAAAACGTATTACATGGTGTCAGAAGTAAAAGACCTGCTCTACATTTGAAGTGAGGAGTCAACATGGCAAAGTTTAACCCGCCTTCAAGCTTTCCCTTCGACAAGCCAAGTGAGTGGCCAGAATGGCGTCAGCGCTTCATGCGGTACAGAACGGCTACGAAGCTGGACAAAGAAGATGGCGCTGTCCAAGTGAGTTGTCTCGTGTACTCCATGGGAAACGAGTCAGAAAATATTTTTCGTTCATTTGTTTTTGGTACTGCTGCACAACATGATGACTTTGACACAGTTTTGGGCAAATATGATGAGTATTTTGTTCCAAGAAGAAATGTGATACACGAACGTGCGTGCTTCCATCAACGTGTACAGAGGCCCGGGGAGAGAGCAGAAACTTTCATTAGGGCACTGTATGAACTGTCAGAGCACTGTGAATTTGGTGCAAGCAGGGAAGAAAATATCCGTGATCGCATTGTTGTGGGAGTGCTGGATAAAGATGTTTCTCGCAAATTGCAGCTGACCAAAGACCTCACATTAGCGCTGACCATTGAGACAGTGAGGCAGGCTGAAGAAGTGATGGCTCAAATCAGCATTCAAGGTGGAGCAGCAGGAACATCAGGCTCAGTCCAGGAGGTAGCACAGAAGCAAAACAAACACACCAACCGTTTCCACAAGTCAAAAGGGGGAAATAAGTGGCAAGGCCAATGTGGGCGATGTGGAAAAAAGAGGCACAATGAAAATGAGACCTGCCCAGCCAAAAAGTCAACGTGCACTAAATGTGCAAAGGTTGGACATTGGGGCCTAGTGTGCAGAAGCAAAAGGTCAGTGAGAGAAGTAGTCGCAGAACCACCAGAGCAGCAGCAGTTCCAGCCATATTTCCTGGGTGCTGTAAACAAAACAGAGTCAACAGCAGAACAATGGGTTGTTGAGTTGCAAGTGGGCTCCACACCTGTTGATTTCAAGATTGACACTGGTGCCGATGTGACTGTCATCAGCGAGGCGACCTACCATTTGCTCACTCCAAACGCACCACTAGAGCCTGCACACATTCCACTGGAGGGGCCTGGAGGCAAGCTAAAGTGCATTGGACGGATCGAGAGCACTGTCACATACAAAGGAAGAACTCTACCCCTCATAGCCTACATCGTCAGCGGACCAACTGTGAACAACCTCCTTAGCCGGGAGACGTCAGTGCAGTTAAATCTGGTGAGAAGAGTGGACGAAACAGTGAGAAAAGGTGCACAGACAAGCACGGGCGCATACGGCGAGCATGGGACGTTGGACACAGAGCCTGTCAAAATACAACTGAAGAGTGATGCCCAGCCATACGCCGTGTATACAGCACGTCGTGTTCCTCTTCCAATGCTGCCCAAAGTAAAGGAGGAGTTGGAGAGGATGGAGAGAAATGGCGTTATTGAGAAAGTCACACAACCAACGGAGTGGTGCGCGCCAATGGTGCCTGTGCTGAAGAAAGCGACAGGAAAAGCACGCATCTGTGTAGACTTCAAAAGACTGAATGAAGCCGTCAAGAGGGAACACTACATTTTACCTATGACTGATGAGATCACTGCAAAGCTCAGTGGTGCCACACTCTTCACCTCCCTGGATGCAGCTAGTGGATTCTTCCAGATCCCTCTCCACCCGGATAGCTGTAAGCTGACCACTTTCATCACGCCGTTCGGCAGATTTCAATTCAAGAGACTGCCGTTCGGAATCACAAGCGCCCCTGAAATTTTTCAAAGGAAGATGATTGAAACGCTCCAAGGTTTGGAAGGAGTGGAAGTCTTTATGGACGACATTCTTGTGCATGGCACTACCGAAGCGGAGCACGACAGCCGGCTGGAAAAAGTGATGCAGCGCATTGAGGCTGCTGGCCTGAAACTCAACCGTGAGAAGTGCCTGTTCAAGCAGAAAGAGCTACAATTCCTTGGACACCTCATTGATCAGTCGGGAGTTCGGCCAGACCCAGGTAAAGTGGAAGCCATCCAACAGCTTCCACCGCCCACAGATGTACATGACCTAAAGAGAGTCCTGGGGATGGTAAATTATCTCGGGAAGTATGTCCCCAACCTCGCAACTGTGGGAGAACCGCTGTATGAACTCCTGAGACAGAAGAATATGTGGACGTGGGGCGACGCACAACAGGCTGCATTTGATCACATAAAGGGACTGCTCACAACTGCACCAATACTCGCGTTCTATGATGTCACAAAACCAACTGCAGTGTCGGCTGATGCGAGCAGCTATGGGTTAGGCGGTGTGCTACTGCAGCTACACGGTGAGCAATGGAAACCAGTGGCATATTGTTCCAGACGGCTCACAGAGGCAGAAACTCGCTATGCTCAAATTGAGAAAGAGCAGCTCGCTGGAGTGTGGGCATGTGAGAGATTCGACCGATACCTTGTTGGCCTGAAGCAGTTCAAACTAGTGACTGACCATAAACCGCTAGTTCCTCTCATCAACAGCCGCAGCCTGGACAATGTCCCCATCCGGTGTCAGCGTCTTCTCATGAGGCTCATGAGATTCAATGCAGTGGCCGAGTACGCTCCAGGGAAGACCCTGCTGGTGGCAGATACGCTGTCCCGAAGCCCTCTGACCAGCTCTTGCAGTGTCAGTGAAACAGACAGCGAAGTCACCCATTACGTTGACAGTGTGGTAAGCGCAATTCCAGCGTCCACAAGCAAAATGGATGAAATCAGACAAGCAACAGCTCAAGACACAGAAATGCAGTCAGTGAAGCAGCTGATCAAGAATGGATGGCCAGATCATTCTCAGAGTGTGCCTGCTGACGCCAGGGCATATTTCCAGACCAGAGCAGAACTGTCTGAATACAGTGGACTTATTTTGAAAGGAAGCAGAATTGTTATTCCAAAGTCACTGAGAGCAGAAATTTTGCAGAGAATCCATGTGGGTCACCAGGGACTTGTAAAGTGTAGGGAGCGAGCACAGTCTTCGGTGTGGTGGCCTGGAATCACTGCAGAGATAAACAATCTGGTGATGTCCTGTGAGTCATGCCGTGAAATGAGGAGAGCTCAGCAAAGAGAACCACTCATTCCTACACCGCTGCCTGAGCGTCCCTGGAAGAGAGTCGCCATGGACCTTTGTGAGCATAACCAACACACTTACCTGGTTCTTTCGGACTATTATTCCAGGTTCCTGGAAATCCTGGATCTTCCCTCCACGACCAGCAGTAAAGTCATCCAGAAGATCAAAGGGGTCTTTGCACGCTATGGCATCCCTGATGAGGTTGTTAACGGGCCACAGTTCTCGAGTGCAGAGTTCAAGGAGTTCGCTAAACAGTTTGACTTCAAGCACTGCACATCCAGTCCCCATCACCCACAGGGAAACGGCCATGCGGAGCGAGCTGTGCAGACCGCCAAGAAAATTATGAAGCAAGATGATCCACTTATGGCTCTAATGTGCTACAGATCCACACCTTGCTCCAGCACAGGCTACAGCCCTGCGGAACTCTTAATGGGGAGAAAGATTCGCACTACACTCCCTGTTTTGGAGAAAAGTCTTCTTCCAAAGTGGCCAAATAGGGCCATGGTCAGAAACAAGGACAGCTGTGAAAAGATTAAGCACGCCTACTACTTTAATCGTTGCCATGGAGCCAGGGCACTGCCTGTTTTGCAGCCAGGAGATGCTGTATTTTCCAAGCTGGATCACGAGAAGTCGTGGTCACTGCCAGCGACAGTTCAGCGTGAGAGTACGACGCCAAGATCCATCATCATCACAACATCGCAAGGAACGGAGCTGAGACGTAACCGCCGACATCTTCAGTCTGCGCCGATCCAACGCCCCACTTCATCAACACCTGAGGACATCGGAGCAGCACAGACACGTTCTTCTACATCCGTGGCTGATACTGTTCCTGTCAACCAGAGTGTGGCTGCACCTGCGACGCCTGCACCCAGTCAGACTGTGACCAGGTCTGGGCGTGTGTGCAAGCCGGTCCACAGGATGGACCTGTAGACAATCATGTCTACCTTATGGCCTTTGGGGGGTGTTCAACAAAAAAAAAAAAAAAAGGGGGGGAAAGATGTGTATAAAAAAAAAAAGAGAGAGAAATGTTATTTGTATGTTCACTCAAGTTTTGTAAAGTGATTTAATTCAGGACAATTTACCAGCTAAAATAAGCTAAAGGTGCATTAGTGCATGTTTAAGTTATTCTTTATTTTTAAATAATACATTGCATAGACTGTGTCTCAGAAGTGTACATTCTTAAATTAGTGGTTATTTACAAAGTATAAATAACACTTCAAAAGGAGGGAGATGTCATATATGCAGATATATGTTTGGTTTTGCATTCATTAATGTTCATACTTGGCGCAGTTAAAAAAAAGTGTATGTGCATCTCCTATATCTATTACGGTAGCACGAGTAAGCCCAGAGCTACGGGAGCCGCAATGTTATTGTTACTGACTGTCAATGCTAATGCACGTACCTGATGCCTGCTCGTAAGAATAAACATCCTCACGCCACCAAACGCCTCTCAACTTCTTACAAAACGTATTACAGTAACTAGTAAGTTAAAATTAGTAATTAGTAAGTTAAAATTAGTGTGGCATCGGTGATGCCACACTAACTTTGGTGACCTCCGATTGGCGTAACCGGGTGTCATTACCGCCGACATGAATAACAATCTTACTGTATTTACGATTATCTTTAGCCAGCAGTTTCAAATTTGCTTCTATGTCGCCCGCTCTGGCTCCTGGGAGGCATTTTACTACGGTCGCTGGTGTCGCTAGCTTCACGTTTCTGACTACGGAGCTGCCAATGATCAGAGTTGGTTTCTCAGCGGGTGTGTCATTGAGTGGGGAAAAACGATTAGAAACGTGAAGCGGTTTGTGGTGTGCCGGGACAGCGGGCTTGAGCTTAGGACTACGTTTCCTACGAACTGTCACCCAGCTACCCTGACTTCCCGGCTGCTCGGGAGCTGCTAGGGGACGGCTAGCAGAAGCTACACTAGCAGCTATGCTATTGCAGTCCGCACCGGCTAAGGGAGCCTGGCTAACAGCTAGCGGGGTGTTTTCCATGGTGCGGAGCCGCGCTTCCAATTCAGAGAGCCTCGCCTCCAAAGCTACAAACAGACTGCATTTATTACAGGTATCGTTATCACTAAAGGAGGCAGAGGAGTAACTAAACATGTGACACACTGAGCAGGAAAGAGAAGAAGAGGGAGAAGCCATGCTAACTGCTAAGTGCTAGGCTAGCGGACAGAGATAACAGATTAACTTAGAATTAAGTACTGAGAAGGTGCGTGAAGAAAACGAGTGTATGTTACGATTCAAATATTACCGCTACACACAGATTTAATGAATATCAAATTAGATGGAGTGGATAAGCTACAACAGTCACAGAACACAACACAGCGCTACAACAGGAAGTGACGCAATACGCTCACCGTAACGTCAGACGTCAGCGGTGGTTTACAGGTTGTAGATGTGTTTACTGGTTGTTTACTAGCTGTACTGGTGTTTTCTTGACTGTACTGGAGTTTTACTGGTGTTTTCTTGTCTGTAATGCTGTTTTACTGGTTGTTTACTGGTTGTACTGGTTTAGAGCTGCCAAGCTTTCATTCCAACGTCTACATCTGAGTAAATTCGCCCCTCGCTGGTCAGAACTTGAGCTCTAAAATAAATAAATAAGCTCTAAAATAAAAAGATGAACCATAAAACAGTCATTTAACCGTTTAAGAGGCAGGAGAACATTTATTTTCCGTTTTATTTTACGGTAAAAGGTGTTGACGTGTAAATATTCATGCCTTCTTTAAACCCTGTGGTGCTTTTATCCTGGATATATGCAAAGTTTAATGTGAATTTTTACTAATTATTCTGTTTCCTGCTGCAGACGGAGGATGTTTGTGAATGGAAATGAGTTGAGTCCAGATAGAAACCTCTTTATGTTGGTTTGTTGTCTTCTTTCACTTCATCTCTCTCCTTTTTTTTCATTTTATTCAAACTTTTTCAAGTTCTTCTTTGATTGCTTCTTCCCTCCTCCTCTTCCTCTCTGCTGGCTGGATGATAACGTTGGTATCGTCCCAGAGCAAACCATCAAAGACTCCATGGTGAATAATGATGAGGAGGCGATTAGCGACGCTGCTCAGCCATAGAGCTAAAACACGACTCGTATACGAACACATATGTACACAGAACAAACAGTAAACACAGAATAAACACAACAACAACAGACGACGGGTTTATCTGCGTACATTCATGAATAATTAGCTGTTTATTATGTTTATTTATGCAGGGTTATTGTGTTTTGTGAAGCTCCGAAACAAACAATCACAAAGTAAAAGTTGTAAATTGATTAAAACATCAACTCAAGTACACTTGAGTTGAGAAACTTTATTTCATGAATCTCCTGTAAGTGATGACTCATTTCTAGGTGGTTTTCATGTTTCTTTGGTCATTTCGAGTCTTAACTGTAATTTCAGCTCTTTTTGTGGTAATTTGGAGTCATTTTGCCTCAGTTTTGCACCTTTTTATGATGTTTTTCTATCTTTTAGTGGTGGTATTGCTCTGTTTTGTGGCAGTTTTGCATCATGTTGTGGATATTTTTAATGTTTTTTCGCTAATTTCAAGTTTTAACTATAATTTTGGCTCTTTTTGTGGTGATTTTGAGTCATTCAGTAGCAGTTTAGCACCTTCTTGTCTTGTTTTTGGATCTTTTGTGGTGGTTGCACACAGTTTTGTAGCAGTTTTGCATCATGTTGTGGTGATTTTGTGGTGGTTTTAAATGTTTCTTTGTTCATTTTCAGTCTGTGTAATTTTGGCTCTTTTTGTGGTAATTTTGAGTCATTTTGTAGCTGTTTTGCACCTTTTTGCGATATTATTGTATCCTTTAGTGGTGATTTTATGTCATTTTGTGTCAGTTTTGCATCATGTTGTGACGATTTTATTGTGGTTTTAAATGTTTCTTTAATAATTTCGAGTCTTAGAATTTTGTCTCTTTAGTGGTGAATTTGAGCCTTTTCTGTTCTTGCTCTTTTTTGGGGGGTAATTTTGAGTCATTTTGTAGCTATTTTGCACCCTTTTGCCTTGGTTTTGCACCTTTTCGCAATGTTTTTGTATCTTTTTGTGGTGATTTTAAATGTTTCTTTGGTCATTTTGAGTATTAATGTAATTTTAACTCATTATCTGGTGATGCTGAGTCTTTTTGTGGCAGATTTTTGTGGTGGTTTAGTTTCCTTTTGTGACGTTTTCAAATCTCATTGTGATGTTTTTGTGTCCTGTCGTGGCTTGACGTGTTTTTGTGATGGTTTTGTACCATTTTGTGGTGGCTTTGAGATTTTTTTCTGGGAGTTTTGCACCTTTTTATGGTGCTTTAGTACTTTTTTGTGATGGTTTTGCATGTTTTTATGGTGGTTTCATGCTGTTTTGTGGCAGTTTTGCATCATGTTTTGGTGATTTTGAGGTGGTATTAAATGTTTCTTTGGCAATTTTGAATTTTAGTGTAATTTTGGCTCTTTTTGTGGTGATGTTGAGTCTTTTTTCTGGCAGTTTTGCATTGGTTTGCATATTTTGGAATGCTTTTTTGGTAACTTTGAGTCTTGGTGTAGTTTCATTTCTTTTTGTGGTGATTTTGAAAATTTTTCTTGGAATTTTGCACATTTTTGTCTTGGCTTTGCATCTTTTTTTGGTGGTTTCATGTAATTTTGTGGCAGATTTGCATCATGTTTTGGTGATTTTGTGGTGGTTTTAAATGTTTCTTTGGTAATTTTCCTCTTTTTCTGGTGATGTTAAGCCTTTTTGTGGCAGTTAAGTCCTTTTTGTGACGGTTCCACATCTTTTTTTGGTGATTTTGTGATTTTAGTGGTGGCTTGGTATCTTGTGATGATGATGCAGTCTTTTTGTTGTGCTATTATTGATTTTTTTATGGCAGTTTTGCAGCTTTTTGTGAGATTTTCGCATCTTATTGTGATGATTTTGTGTCCTGTGGTGGCTTGGCATGTTTTTCTGGTGGTTGTGAATGAGTTGGAAGTGATTTATTTTGCTTAATAAGCTCTAAAGTAAAAAGATAAATCACAAATCTGACAAGCTGAAGTCACGTGACTCTACATCTGCGTTTCCATGGTTACCCAAGTCCTCAGAAGCTCTAAAAAGTCCTCGTCTCCGTCTTCTGCTGGCCTGTTTTCATGTGTGCGATGTTAAAAGTGTGAGGAGAAGCAGTGGATTGTGTGTGTTTGTGTTTCTGTGAGTTATTGGGTTTATTTTCGCCCTCGGTCCTTTCATTCCGCCTCTATTGATGTGGATCTCAAACAGCAGTGACTCAGTGAGCATTCCCCTCAGCTGGAGGATCATCCAGGAATAAACACTCCCATCAGCGGTCCTCTGAATCACGCCGTGGATTCTAGAAAATGCCATGACGAAACTCCAAACACGAGGCGTCCAAACCTGCTGCATCATCCAGTAGACAGACATAGATGTGTTTTAGGGACCATTTAGCACCGTTTTGGTGGTTTGGGATCTTTCAGTCATGGTTTTACATCTCTTTGTGGTGGTTTCATGTTGTTTTGGAGCGATTTTGTGGTGGTTTTTAAATGTTTCTTTTGGTAATTTTGAGTCTAAACCGTAATTTCGGCTCTTTTTGTGGTAATTTTTGTGTCATTTTGTGACAGTTTTGTATGTTTTTGTGATATTTTTCTATCTTTTTGTGGTGGTTTGCATTGGTTGTGCATCATGTTGTGGAGATTTTGAAGTGATTTTGAATGTTGTTTTGGTCATTTTGAATCTTTGCTGTAATTTACTTTTTTTGTGGTAATTTTGAGTCATTTTGTGGCAGTTTTGTACCTTTTTGTGATGGTTTGACACATATTGCATCAGTTTTGCATCATGTGGCAATTTTGTTGTGATTTTGAATGTTTCTTGGGAATTTTGAGTCTTAACTGTAATTTCAACTCTTTTTCTGTTGAGTTCTTTTTGTGGCAGTTTAGCACCATTTTGTCTTGGTTTTGGGATTGTGTTGCACATTTTTGTGCTGGTTTTGAATGTTTTCTTGGTAATTTCAAGTCTTAGTGTGATTTAGTCTCTTTTTGTGGTCATTTTGAGTTGTTGTGTGGCAGTTTAGAATTGTTTTGGTTTGGTTTTACATCTCTTTGTGGTGGTTTCATGTTGTTTTGTGGCAATTCTGTGGTGGTTTTGAATGTTTCTTTGGTAATTTTGAGTCTTAACTGTAATTTTGGCTCTTTTTGTGGTAATTTTGAGGCATTGAGTAACATTTTAGCACCTTTTTTGTGATGTTTTTGTATCTTTTAGTGGTGGTTTGACACCGTTTGGCGTTGCTTATGCAACATGTAGTGGCAATTTTGGGTGGTTTTAAATGTTTCTTTGGTCAATTCAAGTCTTGGTGTAATTTTGGCTTTTTTTCTGGTGATGTTGACTCTTTTTTTTGTGGCAGTTTAGCACCATTTTGTCTTGGTTTTGTGATGGTTTTGTACCATTTTGTGGTACAAAACCATAAAAACCACAGTTTTGTACTGTTTTGCACGTTTGTGGTGGTTTTGAGAGTTGCTTTGGTCAATTCAAATCTTAGTGTAATTCAATCTCTTTTTGTGGTCATTTTGAGTTGTTTTGTGGCTGTTTAGCATTGTTTTGTTTAGCTTTGGGTCTTTCTGTGGTGGTTTCATGCCCTTTTGTGGTAGTTTTGCATCATGTTGTGGTGATTTTGTGGTGGTTTTAAATGTTTATTTGGTAAATTTAAGTCTTTACTATAATTTTGTCTCTTTTTGTGGTAATTTTGAGTCCTTTAGCAGCAGTTCAACACCTTTTTGTTTCAGTTTTATATCTTTCTGTGATGTTTTCACGCCATTTTGAGACAGTTTTGCACCACATTGTCGCGATTTTGTGGTGGTTTTAAATATTTCTTTGGTAACTTTCGAGTCTTACTGTCATTTATCTTTTTCGTCGTGAATTTGGGCCTTTTCTTTGGCAATTTAAGACCTTTTAGTGATGGTTTCATATCTTTCCATGGTGATTTTGCATCTTATTGTTGCAGTTTTATAACTTTTTGCAGTGATCCCCCACCGTTAAGCATGGTGGTGGCAGCATCATGTTATAGGGAGACTTTACTGCACAAGGATTTTGGCTGGATTTGAAAAGGGCTTTTTAGTTGTGATCCTTATGTGTCCTGAAAATGGAAACTTTTTATGTAGTTGTTGTCAAAAAATCTGAAAAGTTTTGAATAAAATCCACTTCCAAGGGGGTGGATACTTACTTTTTATAGGCGCTGTACATTTTCACAGCTCAGGATTCTATTAAACCAATGATCCAATCTACTGTATCTCCTTTAACCCTCCTGTTGTCTTCATTTAATGGCACCAAAAAATATTGTTTCCTTCTCTGAAAAATTTCCAAAAATTCCTCAAAAAATTCCCCAAATTTCTGAAATTTCTTCAGGAAAAAAATTCCAATATTTCCCTGAAAGTTTTATTTTTAAAAAATCCTCCAAATTTGGATTGAAAATTCTTGCAAATATTTTCAAAAAATTAGTAAAAATCTTCCAAAAAAATCCTAAAAATATCCAAAGTGATTCCATATATATCAGTAAAACTTCTGATATTTTCTTTAAGAACATTCAGAAAAAAATAAACCAAAATCCAGCAAAATTCGCTGGATTTTGGCTTATTTTTTGTAAATGTACTTTAACTTTTTTTTATTTTTTACCATTTTTTTCCAGCAAAAAAATGTTCAAAAACTTCCCAAATATGTTGAAAAAAAAACAAAAAAAACCCAAAAACAAAACAAAACAAAACAAACTATATATATATATAATATATATATATATATATATATATATATATATATATATATATATATATATATATATATATATATATAAAAAAATAAATAAATAAAATTTTTTTAATTTTTAAAAATTTTTTTTTTCTACCCACATTTTCAGACTTTAAAATGGCTCAATTTGACCCGCAGGCGACACCAGGGTTAATTCTGATTTGTGCAGCAGTGTCTTCCTTGCACAGCGTATCGAACCGAACCCAACCTGGTTTAGTCGATGTCTTCGTCTCCCGCTGCTTGTTTTTTGGAGCTGGATCTGAATCTGCTGGCAGGATTTGGCTCGGCCTCCTCTCAGACTGAACGTGAGTCAGCAGATAAAGTGCAGAGGTCGGAGTCGTGGCTCTGCAGATGATTCATGTTTCCCTCTCTGCTGTGTAAATGACTCACCATTTAAACCACCAAAGGTCACGTTTAATCTTCGTCGCTTTTGTAGTCCTGCTGCCTCGAAGACAGACAGAAAACACAACTGAGTCCGGATGTTGATCTGCGTCTCTTGCGGTTAGTTCAGAGCATCGTTTATTCCTGCTTTGTCCTCTCCTTTCATCCCCCCTCCTGGTCCCGTTTCTATTCAGAAAACATCATAACATCCTCAATTAGCTGCTCGGCTCGCCGTGTTGCCGTGGAACAAACTCACATCGGCCGCTTCGGTGTGGAAACATTGAATCCTGAAGACAGAGGAGGAGTCAGGGAAACAGAAAGAATGAAAAGATGCTGCTCAGGTTGTTTTTACTGAGATACAATCTGAGGTTCAGTCTGGAGGCAGCGACTTCCTCTTTGTTCTACATGATGCTGATAAAGATATTTTCACCTCGTCTCTGTTGTTTGGTGTGAAATCACCACAAAAAGACGCTAAACCGCCATAACAAAAGTCATCATTACCACAACAAAAAGACGTTATAATCACAAGACACAAAACTACCACAATTGCATGCAAAACTACCAAGAAAAGACGCGGAACCATCACAAAAAGCTGTTAAACCCCCACAAACAGACTCAACATCACCAGAAAAACACTCACAATTACCAAAGAAACGTTTAAAACCAACACAAAACTGTTACAAAATGGTGTGAAATCACCTAAAACAACACAAAAATGTGTTAAACCATCATAAAAAGGTGCAAAAGTCCAAGAACAATCCTCAAAATCACCACAAAAAGCTACAAAACGATCACAAAAATGTCTATAAATGTGTGTATAGTGTGTGTTTGTGTGTATAAATGTGTGTGTGTATAGTGTGTGTTTGTGTACTTTATGTAATGAGCAGCTAATTTGCAGTTTGTTTGTTCTTCTGCATCACGCGTGTGCTTGTGCTCATGTATGTGGGATTTCTGCATGTGTGTAAAAATAGCAGCTGGAAGTGGGTCAGAGAGACGAGGATGAGGCTGGAGGAGAAGCAATCCATGAACCATGAGGAGATCTGGTAGATCTTTCACTCCTGGACTCCATTCTCCTCCTCCATCTCCTCTTCCTCCTCCTCCTTCTCCATCTCCTCCTCCTCCTCCTCTTCCTCCTCCTCCTCCTTCTTCTCCTCCTCCATCTCCTCTTCCTCCTCCTCCTTCTCCATCTCCTCCTCCTCCTCCTCCTCTTCCTCCTCCTCCTCCTTCTTCTTCTCCTCCTTCTCCTCTTCCTCCTCCTCCTTCTTCTCCTCCTTTTTCTCCTCCTCCTCTTCCTTCTTCTCCTCCATCTCCTCCTTCTTCTCCTCCTCCTTCTTCTCTTCCTCCTCCTCCTCCTTCTTCTCCTTCTTCTCCTCCTTCTCCTCCTTCTTCTCCTCCTCCTTTCTTCCGCTCTGTCTCCATTTTTCAGAGCTGAGATCATTTAAACTGTTTATCTTCACACAGAAAGAGCGAATAATGTTTTAAAGAAAAGGTCAGAACGTTCTCTGAGTGTTGACCAGCTGCTGTCTGGAGGTTCTGAAGGTTCCTCAGTCTCCACCGAGGAGAAATGAAACATTAAATGCTCCTATGGATGACGTCTTCCTTCACTAACACCAACACAGACACAACTAAACAGATTAAAAATACTTTATTTACCAGATAGTTTATACAATTAATCTGTTTTTTCCTTTTAACCGTAAATCAAACTTTCATTTTCCTCTAAGATTTTATTCACCTTTTTTGTTTACTCTTGCACACTTTTTACACATAAAACACTTCAACATTTATACATTCTTTACATAACACACCTAGAACTTTATATTTTTCTGTGTTACCAACCAACCGCCCGACTGACCAACCAACCAACAAACCAGCCAACCAACCAACCAACCAGCCAACCAACCAAGTAACCAACCAACCAACCAACCAACCAGCCAACCAACCAAGTAACCAAACAACCAACCAACCAACCAACCAAGTAACCAACCAACCTACCAACCAAACAACCAACCAAGTAACCAAACAAACAACCAACCAACCAACCAAGTAATCAAACAACCAAACAACCAAGTAACCAACCAACCAACCAACCAACCAAACAACCAACCAAGTAACCAAACAAACAGCCAACCAACCAAGTAACCAACCAGCCAACCAAACAACCAACCAAGTAACCAAACAAACAACCAACCAAATAACCAAACAACCAACCAACCAACCAACCAACCAAACAACCAACCAACCAACCAAGTTACCAACCAACCAACTAATCGACCGACCACCCAAACAACCAGCCAACCAACAGACCAACTGACCAACCGACCAACCACAAAAACAAACAAACAAACCAGCCAACCAACCAACTAATCAAGTAACCAAACAACCAAAATAAACAAAATAAAAAAATAAAATAGATGGTAATAATAATAATAATAATAATAATAATAATAATAATAATAATAATAATAATAAATATGTAAATAAGAAAATAAATGGTAAAAGAGAATAAAATGAAATAAAATAAAGTAAAAAAATAGATGTTAGAATAATAATATAATGGTAATAATTATAAATATAGTAAATAAAATGAAATGGACATATAAATATGTAGATAATTGATAAAACAATGACAATAATAATAATAATAATAATAATAATAATAATAATATAAATTCTAAAATTCAGACCAAATGATGTAATTAAATCACTTGGTCTGAATGAGGATGCAGAACTTAGGGTCTCAGTTTTCTGAATGAACTTTTCAGTTTCCTCACTAATAAACATGTAGAGTTGATAGAAACTGTTAAAACTCTCCCCAGTTCCTGTGAAATCCTGCAGCGTTTGTCTTCCTGTCAATCCCGCTGTTCAGCACAATGTGCTCTGTCTGGCTATGAAACTCTGATTTTTCACCAATCTGCCACGTTCTCATGGAACTAGCTTCCCACTAACCGATGCTAACGGTGATAAATAAAGCCGTTATGTGACTGTGTTCTGTGGTTCTTCTACCTGCAGCGTTAATGAAGCTGTCAAACACGCCGTAGGTCCGTTAATTATTCACCACCACTCTGGATGTTCTCTGTAGCCAAAACGCTTCCATTATTAATGAGGCTGCGACACAATTAGAAAGGTGGAACTCTGCGCCATCCAGCAGGTAAATCAAAGTCAACCAGAGTTCAGCGGGACGAAAGATTCTGACTGACGCTTCATTAAGGTGGAGAAAATTATTCCATGTGTTCTTTAGCAGATCTAAAGCACCTTAATGTCTGAAGATTTGTTCATTTGATCAGTAATCAGGGCCAAAAATCATTCATTACTGACATTTAGGACAATTCCGAGTCATTTTTGGATAAACTTTGGGTTATTTTGGACAAATTTCCAGTCAAAATGGCAAAATTTGGAACCTTGGCTGATAATATTTACCACTGGTTACCATCTACTCACTCAACAGTTGGTGAAATTGGGACCAAAGACTGGATTTTAGTAGAAATATGGATCCATTCATAGATAAACACTTACAGGAACTTTATGGGGACACTATACCAGCCTGGATTAAACATTTAAAAGTTTTTCCTCCATTTTCAAAGTCAGTTTGGACAATTTCTACAGATTTTTGGCAAATTCCAAGTTATTTTGGTCAATTTTTTGAGTAACTTTCGAAATCTTTTTATATTTTTGGAAGATTCAAGTCATAACATTTAAAAAATATTGCACTTTATTCCATTTTCAAAGGCAAATTATTACAAATTTAGACTCTAATGAAGCCATAATATAAAATTTTTGCAAAAGTTTGAACTGAATTAATTAACTAGACGTCTGTCTTAAATTCTCAACATGTTCACACGGAGGTCAGACCAACCAACCACCCGACCAACCAACCACCCGACCGACCGACCAACCAACCAACCAACCAACCAACCAACCACCCAACCGACCAACCAACCAACCAACCAACCACCTGACCAACCGACTGACTGACCGACCAACCAACCAACCACCCGACCAACCAACCAACCGACCGACCAACCAACCACTCGACCGACCAACCAACCAACCACCCAACCGAGTCACCAACCAACAAACCAACCGACCGACCAACCAACAAACCAACCGACCGACCAACCAACCAACCAACCGAGTAACAAACCAAGTAACCAACTAACCACCTCGTTTGACAGAATTTGCAATTTCCAGACATTTAACAAACAAGAATGTTTTCTTATCATTTTTATTCTCAGTTGTTATGGTTTTGCTGCTCATGTTTTTATATTTTTATTTCCGACTGCCTGAAACATTTCTACAAGAATTTATTACACAAAACACAACCTGATTCCTGCTAAAGATTTCATCTTGGAGGCCAGAAAAGTGATTTTTTTTGTATGTTCTGTTGTCAGAATCATTTTAACCGCTCTGTGAAAATACAAGCAGAGGAATCTGTCTTCACTGAAGAAAATGAACTCGACTTTTATACAACAGAAATAGATGTTTAAAAGACTGTAGATGTGATTAAACGTTACATACATGTAGATTTAAACACGTCTACATTCTGTTTTCTGCAGATAAAGCCTCTCCTCATCCATTAATCAGCGGCGTCTAAATTGCTTCGAAGATGAACGACTAAAAGCGGCACTTTGAGATTACTTTTAAAATTAACTACCAAAGTCGGCGGCTCCAAATTGGCTGCAGAATTATTAATTAAAGGCAACAGAACCTAAATAGCTCGCTGCAAAGCAACCACCGTACATTATCAGCAACAAACGCTAAGTTTTCTCTTTGTGAAAAGTGTATCGACTCAGAAAAGAAAATCTCATTAACAGAAAAATCGTTAAGTGAGGAACATCAGTAACGTTCAGTTTTTATATTGCTATCAGCGGTTTTAAAGCTGCAGCAGCATCGCTGGCTTCATTCTGGAAATAAATTCATCCTCAGTGCTGTTTGTGGAGGTTTTTTACTCCAACAAAGTGGAACAATTCTACAATTTCAGCCTCAAATATGTGAGAAGTTTGGTCTGACTGGATTTAAACGTGGATCCATCCCTATGTATCCACTGGAAGGTACTTTATGCAGACATGATTCCACCGTTGTTGGAAAATTTTGGACTTTTTTTGATTTTCAAGGGTAAATAATCATCCATTATTGAGATTTTGGAGAATTTTGAGTCATTTTAGGCAATTATAGAGTCTTCTTGGAATCATTTTACTACAAATTCTGGGCTTTTTTAGCCAAATTTCCAGTCAAATTAGCAAAATCTTGGTGTCTTGGCTACAATGTTTGTCACTGGTTACAATCTACTGATGTTAGAGCCTCAACAGTTGGTGAAATGTGGACCAAAGACTGTATTTTAGTAGAAACATGGATCCATCCATAGACAAACACTTACAGGAACTCTATGGAGACATGATACCAGCCTGGATTGGAGATTTTGCTTTTTTTTTTTTTTTTTTTCCATTTTCAAGGACCAGTAATCCTTCATTATTGACATTTTGGACAATTTTAAGTCATATTCACCAAATCTCAAGTAATTTTGTATTAATTTTAGACATATTTTTGGTTATTTTGAAAGGAATTACTCGGTATTGCCATTTTGGTAATTAGTTTCAGTCATTTTTGCATGTTTGAAGTCATTTTAGACAAACATTGAGTCATTTTGCACAGTCTTCCAGGAACTTTCTTTGGATGCAGTCCCACTGCTGTTTGAAAGTTTTGCACTTTTAATGAAGCCATATTGATAAATTTTATCAAGAATTTTTCCTAAATCAGTAACAAGTGTTGGATAACAGGCTTGTCTGAGGAGGATTAGAAGAAGAGGAGTGAAACTAAAGCAGAACAATGTGCAGATCCAGCTTTGTGTGATGGTTTCATAATCTGTTCAGTGGAACACTAAATTAGCAGGGATTCCTTCAGGGCAGAATCAGCAGCTGATAACTCGGCTTTATTCTCATCTCCTTGTTACGTCACGTCTCTGAGCTCTGTGATTGGACGGATGGATGCAGCTGCTTTCACTGGTTAATTATGTGGTTTTAATAAGAAGGAGAAGAGGCTGGAGGGAGGATGAGAGTTCAGTCTACCTTCAGCCTGAACAGACGTTTAATCAGCCAGAAGAACTGGAAACTGCCTTTAAGCTGCTGTTAGAGGAAAATATTCTGTTTCTGGAGGTTTTTAAGGCACGAAAACTGCACCGAGAGCAGCAAAAACAACTTTATATTTCAAACGAGGTTGTAGAATGTGACTAAGTACATTTACTCAGCCTTGATCAAAGTATTTCCATTTTATGCTACTTTCTACTCCTACTTCTAATTATCATATTTTTGCATCTACTGCATTTATTTTACAGCTTTAGTCATGTTGAAGATTCACAATATTAAAATTAAACACGTAAACAAATCAATTAGGGTTGGTTGGTTGGTTGGTTTGCTGGTTGGTTGGTTGGTTGTTTGGTTGGTTGGTTTGGTTGGTTGGTGGTTGGTTAGTTGGTTGGTTGGTTGGTTTGGTTGGTTGGTTGGTTGGTTGGTTGGTGGTGGTTGGTTGGTTGGTTGGTTGGTTGGTTGGTTGGTTGGTTGGTTGGTTGGTGGTTGGTTGGTTGGTTGGTTGGTTGGTTTGGTTGGTTGGTTTGGTTGGTTGGTTGGTTGGTTGGTTGTTTGCTGGTTTTTTGGTTGTTTGCTGGTTTTTTGGTTGTTTGCTGGTTGGTTGGTTGTTTGTTGGTTGGTTTGCTGGCTGGTTGATTGGTTGGTTGGTTTGCTGGTTGGTTGGTTGTTTGTTGGTTGGTTTGCTGGCTGGTTGATTGGTTGGTTGGTGAATAAATCAGGTGAAGAAACAGCAGTTTAACAGTGGAGGAGCATCAGTTTCTGAGATCAGAGAAGCATGCTCACTTTTTTGGACGTATTTACGTGGCTATGAACCGTGAATTTGTTCCGTAGGGTCAGACTGTCAACACAGTTTCACTGTCACTGATCTGTGGTCAGGACATGTCCCTACACTATATTCTGCCAACTTCATAGAAGAAATCATCCACTTACAGTCAATTTCTTTTTTTCTTGTTCAGTTTGCTGCTCATTTTGGACACATTTTGAGTGATTTTGGAAGGTTTTTATGAACTCAGAAAAGCCGCAGGTCGATCGTTTCGTCCACTGCTTTGTCAGGAAACTGATTCTGGATCTGCAGCTGTGCACGACGACGCTAACCAAAGACTCTTAATTATGGAGCAGCCAGACAGCCGGAGAGTTTGTGTGTTTGTTTTCACACGCGTGTGTTGGCGTCTCATCGGCAGCTGAGTTATTATCCTGGATGCGTTGAAATGGAAGCGGCGCTAGCACGCTAAGCTTCCAGGAGAGCAGCCATCTGTTGGCTGTTGGTGTGTTTGTGTCGTCGCCCCCGTGGGTGATGCAAACTCAGTGTCAAAAGAAGGGATTAATTAAGCCGTGAGCGAAACGCCGCCGCCGTCTCAAAGAGAACGAGGCTTTAGAAGAGTCACAATGCAGGAGAATAGATTCTTATTAGGAGCTCAGAAACCTGCAGGAAAGAGCCTGAAGAAGAGACTGAAAATAAATAAAGCAGCTGTTTTAGTTCAGGAAAATAAAGAAAAATGTGTTTTAGTCCCAAACCAAGGAGCTCATTACCACCTGGGATTAAATCAGATGTTTGATCGTACGAATACAAATATTCCCAGTATGAAGGTAGAAGTCTGATCATTAATATTAGTAGAGTTCTAATTAATCAGTAGAACTCTGATCATTAATATTAGTAGAGTTCTAATTAATCAGTAGAACTCTGGTCATTAATATTAGTAGAGTTCTAATTAATCAGTAGAACTCTGGTCATTAATATTAGTAGAGTTCTAATTAATCAGTAGAACTCTGGTCATTAATATTAGTAGAGTTCTAATTAATCAGTAGAACTCTGATCATTAATATTAGTAGAGTTCTAATTAAACAGTAGAACTCTGATCATTACTGGAGATGAAGAACTAGATGGTTCTTGGTGGTGATTTTGCATCTTTTGTGGAGATTTTGTGTCTTTCTGCGGTGATTTTTGCTCTTTTTGTTCAGGTTTTGTGTGTCTTTGTGGTAATTGTGGCCCTGTTTTGGTGGTTTGGACTATTATTGTGGTCATTTTGACCCTTATTGAGGTGATTTGGGGTCACTTTATGGTAGTTTTAACTGTTTTTGTGGTAAGTTTGTGTTTGTTCGTGGTGGTTTTGGTCTCTTTGTAGTGATTTTGCATTTTTTTGTGGTAGTTTTGGCCTTTTGATGGAAAGTTTGTGTCTTTTTGTGCGGATTTTGTGTCTTAGTTGTGATTTTTGGCCCTTTTTGGCAGCTTGGTCTCTTTTAGTGGTAATTTTGACCCTGTCTGTGGAGATTTTGAGGTTTTTTGCAATATATTTGCCTATTTTTGTGGTGATTTGGGGTCATTTTGTGGAAGTTTTGGCCTTTTTTGTGGTAATTTTGCACCTTTTTGTGGAGATTTTGGATCTCTTTGTGGTGTATTAACCTCTTTTGTGGTAATTTTTGGTCTTTCAGTGGATTTTTTGTGTCCGTGCAGATTTTGGTTTTTTTTTATGGTAGTTTCGATTGTTTGTGGTTATTTTGTGTCTTTTTATGGAAATTTTGCACTTTTTTGTGCTGGTTTTGCATCAGTTTGTGGTTGTGTTGGTCTTTTTGTGGTCATTTCGCATCTTTCAGGGGATTTTTGTATCTTTTTGTGCAGATTTTGTGTTTCTTTGTGGTAATTGTGGCCCTTTTTTGGCAATTTGGTCTCTTTTTGTGGGAATTTTTCAACATTTTTTTTTAGGTATTTTAGTTGCAGGGCTGCACAGTGGCGTAGTGGTTAGCACTTTCGCCTTGCAGCAAGAAGGTCCCTGGTTCGCGTCCCGGCTTTCCCGGGATCTTTCTGCATGGAGTTTGCATGTTCTCCCTGTGCATGCGTGGGTTTTCTCCGGGTACTCCGGCTTCCTCCCACAGTCCAAAAATATGCTGAGGTTAATTGATTATTCTAAATTGCGCGTAGGTGTGAATGTGAGAGTGATTGTTTGTCTTTATATGTAGCCCTGTGACAGACTGGTGACCTGTCTAGGGTGTCCCCTGCCTTCACCTGAGTCAGCTGGGATAGGCTCCAGCACCCCCATGACCCTAGTGAGGATTAAGTGGTGTATAGATAATGGATGGATGGATGGATTTTAGTTGCAGTTTTCCCCAGAACAGAACAGAAAGACAGAAATGAGAGAAAGTTGAAGAAGAAACTGAAAATAAATGTTCAGAATCCATTGGTGGGAATGAAGGCAGCAGTTTTGTTTTTTTTTTGAGGAAAATAAAGAAAAACGTGTTTTAGTCCAGAACCAATCTGTGATTAGATGTTTGATGGTTGGTACGGTGGCCTTTCTGGGACATCTCATTCTGCTGTAGTTCCTCCCTGAATGCTAATGTCACGTTAGCATATTGGGATTCTTTCTGCAGATTAAAACGCTTCAGAATCAATTAAACTCCCATCGGGTCCTGAACCTGAGTGTTG
This sequence comes from Amphiprion percula, assembly GCA_003047355.2. Classification (NCBI taxonomy): domain Eukaryota; kingdom Metazoa; phylum Chordata; class Actinopteri; family Pomacentridae; genus Amphiprion; species Amphiprion percula. The sequence continues at coordinate 38,117,003 of CM009716.1, forward strand.
ATTAAATTCAGATTTGGACCGGCTCGTGGCCGACGGTCGCTGAGGTTCCTCTGATCGGGTTTGTCCACTGGATGAATGTAGATCAGATACCAGGTGGTGGTTTTTATGACTGATTATTGTCTGTTTTTATTTATCAGACAGTAAAAAAACACAATTTAAAGTGTGTGCAGATAGAAGATGGCTGTTGGAAATCTAACCTTCGTACGATAAATGTTTTACAGAATGCCTTAAAGTTTATCCAGAATGTTTTTACAGTTTTCTCTGGTGAATCATCAGAAAACAGAAACACATCCCGGGAAACAACTAAAATTATGATACATCCCATAATATTCATACTTAAAGTCATTATAGAAAGATGTGGAGACTTTGAAGTCACCTGGAAGAAGGTTCTTTGGTCTGACGAGATCAGGATGGAGCTTTATGTCCATCAGACTAGATGTTTGATGGACACCAAACACTGAACATCATCATAAACACACCATCCCCACTGTGAAGCACGGTGGTGGCAGCATCATGATGTGAACCATGGTGGTGGCAGCATCATGATATGAAGCACGGTGGTGGCAGCATCATGATGTGAAGCATGGTGGTGGCAGCATCATGATGTGAAGCACGGTGGTGGCAGCATCATGATATGAAGCATGGTGGTGGCAGCATCATGATGTGAAGCATGGTGGTGGCAGCATCATGATATGAAGCACGGTGGTGGCAGCATCATGATGTGAAGCATGGTGGTGGCAGCATCATGATGTGAAGCCGGTGGTGGCAGCATCATGATGTGAAGCACGGTGGTGGCAGCATCATGATGTGAAGCACGGTGGTGGCAGCATCATGATATGAAGCATGGTGGTGGCAGCATCATGATGTGAAGCATGGTGGTGGCAGCATCATGATATGAAGCATGGTGGTGGCAGCATCATGATGTGAAGCATGGTGGTGGCAGCATCATGATATGAAGCATGGTGGTGGCAGCATCATGATGTGAAGCATGGTGGTGGCAGCATCATGATATGAAGCACAGTGATGGTAGCATCATGACAAGAAACACTTTTTATTTTTTTTGTACTAGTTTTGCATCTGTTGTGGTAATTCTATGTCTTTTTGTGGTACTTTAGAGTTATTTTGTGGTACTTTTGGCTGTTTTTTGGTGATTTTCCATCTTTTGTGGCTTTTTTGCGTCTTTTTGTGCAGGTTTTGTGTTTCTTTGTGGTAATTTTAAGTCTTTTTGTGGTATATTTATATATATTAAAACCTTCCTTTTTGACAAATCTTATAGTTAGGACTGACTGGGGGACCCTGAGGGGGTCAGCTGGAGTCTTCCTCTTGGACGTCCCTTAGTTCTGCCCCTAGTTCTGCTGCTACAGGCCTAGGCTGCTGGAGGACCTCTCTGGATGCACTGAGCCCTTCTCTATCTACCATTATATTTAATATATATATACCATTATTGCATTACACTCACTCTGTTTCTCCCTGTGTCCTTTCTCCGAGTGTCCCTGATCCCAGAGCTGGATGCTTCAGATCGGTGGTGGTTCTCCCACCAACTGTATACCTCTACCTCTACCCCTCTACCTCTAACCCTCTACCTCTACCTCTACCTCTACCTCTACTCCTCTACCTCTACTCCTCTACCTCTACCTTGAGTCTGTCTTAACTTTTTCTTTTATCTGCTGGTACAGCTTACTTTCACTTAAAAACAAACACAAATTACAGGGTATAGTGAGAGTATGCAGCAAAATTGCAGGTATTAACCTCAACAATCTCTCTGATCTATATAAGCTCAGAACCCTAAATAAGGCCCACACACTCCTCACTGAGCAGAGCCACCCCTTGGTTGGTGAGTTTGTGCTGCACCTGTCAGGCCACAGGTACATCCTGCCAAGATGCAGGACAAATAGACTCAAGCATTCTTTTGTCCCTGCTGCAATTGTCCTGCTGAACAAGTGACTGATTAATCTGTTCGTCCTATTTATTGTTGTCGTCTGTGCTTTATGTAACTGGTACTCTGCGATTGTTGTTGACTTTTGTTCTGTTGACTGTAGAGTGATTTGCCCCACGGGGACAATAAAGATTCCTTGAATCTCTCTACCTCTTCTGTCCCTCTCAACCCACCCAGCCAGCAACAGATGGTTCCCCCACATTAGATCCAGGTTCTGCTCGAGGTTTTTTTCCCTGTTAAAAGGGTGTTTTCCTGCCACTGTCTCCTTAGGGCTGCTCTGGGGTTCAGGCATATGGGTTCTGTAAAGCGTCTTGAGATAATTTGACTGTAATTGGCACTATATAAATAAAATTGAATTGAATTGAATTGAATTATGTCTTTTTGTGGTGATTTGGGGTCATTTTGTGGTAATTTTGTATCTTTCGGTGGATTTTTTATGTCCTTTTGTGCAGATTTTACCTTTTTTGTGGTCATATTGGCCCTATTTTGGTGATTTGGTCTCTTTTTGTGGTAATTTTCCATCTTTTTTAGTTATTTTAGTGTCAGTTCTTCCCAGAACTCAGACATTTTTCCTCCTAAATGTCATGGTTCTATCTGCTGGACTGATGAAGTTCTGAAAAAGTCCATTAAAGGGTGATGAATCTGGACCACCTCTGTGGACTTCAAGGACCTGGAGCTGGAGGTAGAACTTGTCGTAGATAAAAACAGAATCAGACGGAGCTCCGATTGATTTTTCCTGGAAGGTTTTTACAGCTGATTGCTTTTCAAACATCTCCAGGTGATTTATTGGTCGTGTTGGAATCTTTGCCTCCTCATCAGACGACCTCGTGTCGTATGAATCGATACGAATCTGACCTCTAATCTGACCCCAGATCAGCAGAGAGACTCATATTAGCACATATTGACAGGAAGTACAGGACCGACCGTGGTGGTCTGTTACTGCTGGTCTTTAAATCTCCTATAGGTCTCTTTGCACCATTTAGAGGTCATTTTGCATCTTTTTGTGGTAATTTTGCATCTTTTTGTGGTCATTTTGTATCTTTTTGTGGTAATTTTGGATCTTTTTGTGGCAATTTTGCATCTTTTTTGGGTAATTTTGTGTGTTTTTGTGGTCATTTTGGATGTTTTGTGGTCATTTTGGATGTTTTGTGGTCATTTTGCATCTTTTTGTGGTCATTTGGGATCTTTTGTGGTCATTTTAGGTGTTTTTGTGGTCATTGTGAATCTTTTAGGAATAATTTTGTGTCTTTTTGAGGTCATTTTGGATCTTTTTGTGGTAATTTTGCATCTTTTTTGGGTAATTTTGTGTGTTTTTGTGGTAATTTTGGATCTTTTTGGTGTCTGTTGAGGTTTTTGTGCCTCGTGTGTTCTCTTTCCTTGTGGACGTTGAGGTTTCAGACGTATATTGAGGCTGTTTTGTTGTTCTGTTAGGTAAATAAAGAACAATCTGGTGTGTTCACCCTGCAGAAACCTCCCGTAGACTAAATGAAGTTGTTTTCCTTCCTGACAGCTCTGAGATGACAGAACTGTAAAAGTTTTCTTCTTGAGTTCAGGACTCTAAAAGCAGATCCAATGCCTCGTGTCCTCGCCGGAGACGGGTTTGGCATTTAATTCCAGCCGAGCCATCGGTTGTTTTTTTAAAGGACGACGCTGTGGAACAGACAGGATCGTTTGTGTTCCCGTCTGGGTTTGTTCTATGAGCCTCCAGCTGTGACAAGATGATAAATGTGAGAGGGAATAAAACACTGTCAGAACGTTTCCCCCGGTAGAAGACAGCTACAGGAACAAGGCTGGAGACGTTCCGGCGTTAAGTGGACACAAAAACCAGACGGAGAACCGAAGAACAGCAACTGGAGACCAGACAGGAACAGGAAAACAGTCTGTTAGAATCAACTGTATGACAAATAAACCACGTTTTTGTCTTTAAACTCCAGAGTCAAGCTGTGGTTAGTTTGGTTTATGTGTCAGAGAACGTTCTCACAACATTGGAGAACATCAACGACGAGTTCTAATGCTTTTTTAAAGAATATCTCTCAAAAATGTTTTAGAATTTCCAGTAATTTTGCATCATTTGGGGGAAATTTAAGTCAGTTTGTGTCGTTGTGTCTCTTTTGAGTTTGTTTTGCAATTTTGGGGGATGGTTTTGCATCATTTTGTGGAAATTTTGGGGAAAATTTGAGTCAGTTTGGGGTAATATTGCATCTCTTTGTGGTAATTTTCCATCTTTTTGTGGTAATTTTGCATCTTTATGGCAAAAATTTGAGTCAGTTTGTAGTGATTTTTGTATCTGGGGAAAATTTGAGTCCATTTGTGGTAATTTTATGTCTTGTGATAATTTTATGTCTTTTATGGTAATTTTGCGTCTTTTTGTGGTAATTTTTCATCTTTTAGTGGTAATTTTGCATCTTTTAGTGGTAATTTTCCATCTTTTGTGGTAATTTTGCATCTTTTTGTGGTAATTTTGCATCTCTTTGTGGTAATTTTGCATCTTTTAGTGGTAATTTTGCATCGCTTTGTGATAATCTTATGTCTTTTTGTGGTAATTTTGTGTCTTCTTGTGATAATTTTACATCTTTAGTGGTAATTTTCCATCTGTGTAGTAATTTAGGATCTTTTAGTGGTAATTTTCCATGTCTTTATGGTAAGTTTGTACCTTTTAATGGTAATTTTGCATCTTTTATTGGCAATTTAGCATCTTTTAGTGGGTAATTTGCATGTTGTATTGGTAATTTTGCATCTATTTTTGGTCATTTTGCATCTCTTTGTGTTGAACATTGATTAGCTAATGTTAGCACGGCACCGCTAGCTGTTTGTTGTTGAGACTTTTGAGGCTCTGGAGTTGTGCTGAGTCTAAATGCAGCCCTGTAGCACCTCCTCCTCCTCTGCAGGAGTGGACGAGTTTAAATGGGTCTCCCAGCGGCTCGTTGGCGTGTAAAGCGATCGCCGTCATGAATAATTAACGAGCTTTAATACCGGCAGATATTAGCCGGAGCCACCCTCTCAGGAAATCAATACGATCACGGAGAAGTGGCAAAGAGAGGCATTGCTGCTCCATGCATTTTTAATAGACTCCATCCACGACTCTGGAGGTTTTAGAACAACTCTGACCTGCAGGAGGCTCAGAGAACCAGGAGACAGGAAGTGATGTCAAACTCTGACCTGCAGGAGGCTCAGAGAAACAGGAGACAGGAAGTGATGTCAAACTCTGACCTGCAGGAGGCTCAGAGAAACAGGAGACAGGAAGTGATGTCAAACTCTGACCTGCAGGAGGCTCAGAGAAACAGGAAACAGGAAGTGATTTGCTGGTAATGAAGTAAATAAACAGTTATGATGTGAACGAAATGTAACACAGGGTCAATATCAATAACCGGATCCATTAATAAACAGCAAAATAACTGGATCTATAAATAACTAGATCCATAAATACTAGGAGCGATAAATAACCGGATGAAAAAATACAAGGACTGAGTCTGAACTGTGTTAAATGTGTGGAAGGAAAAGGAAGATTCACGTTCTAAAGACGGAGTTAGAGAATAAAACCACAGATTAAAGTCTGGATGACATGAGGAAAATCTAACAACATTCAGAGGTCGTTTGGTGTCTTTTTGCAGTAATGTGGCATCTTTTGGGGAAAATTTTAGTTAGTTTGTGGTAATTTTGCATCTTTTTGGTGGAAGATTTTAGCCTGTTTGTGGTCATTGTGTGTCTTTTTGACTTTGCGTTTGGTTTCAAATAAAATCTAATTTACCATAAATACTAAATTTTTATGCTTTTTTATAATTTATTTTGGCTTATAAGTCTGCAGGTGGATCTCAATCTGGAATCTAGAGGCAATAAACAGATTTTTTTCTCCAAATCGACTGACTGAAGATTCACTCTTTGTTCAGTTGACCAACATATTAAGTCTCATAATATTCTGATTTATTGAAATAAGTCAAACTGGAAGGTGTGAAGGAGCGCTGCTGTCCTGTAAACATTTTATTATCTTGTTCTTACTCAGTAGAGACGGTAAAAAAACCACCAAACAACAGCAGGATGACTAAAGAGACGATGTTTAGACTCGTTTTTAGTCCTGAAATGATTGAAAAAACAAAGAAAAGCCATCAGCAGCGACATGACGGACGAGTTTAGGCTCTTAGGAACATAATTAAAAAACAAGAACTTCATTTAAATCAAATTAATCTCCAGGAACAACAAGCCGAATGTCCTGTAAACAAACATCCACGTTAAATATCGGAGCTGTTTGTGTGATTCTGTCATTAAGACGTCAAATAAGTTCATTTTACAGAACCTGAAGCTTTGCTGGCTCTAATTTTCTTCTTTTTGTCCTGAAAGGAAAACAGACGTCGGTTAATTTACCTCCAGAGTCAAACTGCTGCTCTAATTAATCATATTTATTCTGTTTTAATGCAAACAAACGGTTTTATTTATTTTTCTGCTTGTTTTCGGTTTATTTTTCTCTGGTTTCTGTCCTAAATTCACCTTTAGTTTGCTGCTACGTCATTTAAATTTGATTTAAAGGAATATTTATCTCATTTTTAGATAATTTTAGATTTATTTTAAATAATCAGAGACAGTTCATATAATCAAATCTCCTAAAAAAAAAAGTGCAACATTATTATTATTTTAAAAAATTTGGTATATATTTAGACTATGTCCTGGTAATGTAAAAAAAAATGTACAAAACTGGAAAACAGAAGAAAAACTCAGGATGTTTTTTTTTGTCAGTTTCTGTTTTAAACTGAAAAGACAAAAAGTTCTCTTTTCATTTTTTTAATATAAGTATTTTTATTATGATTATTTATTACTATATTTTTATTCTACATTTTAGATAACATTTTATTTATTATTTTTATTTATTTATTTATTTATTTATTTATTATGTTTAGTTTATATTTTATATATTTTTGACACATCGTCATGAAAAAACAATAGAAATAAAATATGTAAATAAATAAACATAATAAATAAAATTATTTCAAAAAATTTATAATGAAAAATACAACAAATAATCATAATGAAAAAATATTATTTTTATTTTTTATTATTGTATTTTTTTTGAAAATTTGTTTAAAAAAATACTAATATTAAAATACTATTATGATTATTTATTATTATATTTTATGATACATTTTAGATATAGTTGTTTTCATTATTTTAATTGTTTTTATATTTGTCATATATAAAATAATAGGGTTAGGTGAAATTTTTCATTTTGATATAGTTGTAGAATTATTTCATTAATTGCTAAATAATCACAGTCATATTTCATGTTTTTAAATCTCTACAAATTAAATCATAATCACTTTAAAAAAACATGCAAAATCTCAACTAGGAAACATAAAAATTCAGGTAAAAGGTTTTATTATTTTTGTGCAAAACGTTATTTTAAAAAAAATTATTGAACTTTTTTTACATTTATTTTTAATTTTCATTATTTTTATTTTATATATTTTCAGACTATTTTCTGCTAGTAGATATTTAATGAACAAAACTAGGAAACAGTAGAAAAAGCTGTTCTTTTTCTGGTTTGCAGGTAAATTATTTGCTTTTTATTCAACAGATATTTAATCTTATTTTTATTTTAATATAATTTTTGATACTTTTTTGTTTTTATTCTAAAAATCTGAGTCATACTTCATTGATTCACATCGATATAAATGTGAAAAACTTGGAGTTCTTCTCTGTTTTGCATCTGGACATGATGCTCCTAATAGACAAGATAAAATGTTCCCTTTTCAAAGAGTTTAAGTTGGTTCCACTCACTGAGAAGTTTGTGTTTCAAGTTCAGTTGGAACTTTTATTTTGGCAATGTTGCAGAGACCCAGAAATGTTTGGAGTCTCTGGTTTTTAAACAGGAAGTCTCTTGTTTCTAGAATTTATACAGGAAGTCTCTTACTTCTAGAGTTTTGATGCTGTTTTCCAGTTTGCTGTTGCTGAACCGTGTGAATGTCGGTTTGTTCTCAGTCTTTTCTCAGAAGCTGGATTACTGCCGCAGACCCTGGAGGTCTGATGGAGGTCTGATGGAGGTCTGAGAGCTTCGTTTCCATCGATCAGTCCATCCTCCAGAGTGCAGCAGCTTCATTAACATTCTGATTAGTTCCTCTCTGAAACAAATAATGAGCTGTGAGCTCCTCTGAAGGTCAAGTCCAGGTGACTGTAGTGATCAGTTAGACCTCAATCCGTCATCAGTTTACGTCTCTACCAGACTGTTTCTGGTTCAATCCGTCATCAGTTTACGTCTCTACCAGACTGTTTCTGGTTCAATCCGTCATCAGTTTACGTCTCTACCAGACTGTTTCTGGTTCAATGTGTCATCAGTTTACGTCTCTACCAGACTGTTTCTGGTTCAATCCGTCATCAGTTTACGTCTCTACCAGACTGTTTCTGGTTCAATCCGTCATCAGTTTACGTCTCTACCAGACTGTTTCTGGTTCAATGTGTCATCAGTTTACGTCTCTACCAGACTGTTTCTGGTTCAATCCGTCATCAGTTTACGTCTCTACCAGACTGTTTCTGGTTCAATGTGTCATCAGTTTACGTCTCTACCAGACTGTTTCTGGTTCAGTCCGTCATCAGTTTACGTCTCTACCAGACTGTTTCTGGTTCAATCCGTCATCAGTTTACGTCTCTACCAGACTGTTTCTGGTTCAATCCGTCATCAGTTTACGTCTCTACCAGACTGTTTCTGGTTCAGTCCGTCATCAGTTTACGTCTCTACCAGACTGTTTCTGGTTCAGTCCGTCATCAGTTTACGTCTCTACCAGACTGTTTCTGGTTCAGTCCGTCATCAGTTTACGTCTCTACCAGACTGTTTCTGGTTCAATCCGTCATCAGTTTACGTCTCTACCAGACTGTTTCTGGTTCAATGTGTCATCAGTTTACGTCTCTACCAGACTGTTTCTGGTTCAGTCCGTCATCAGTTTACGTCTCTACCAGACTGTTTCTGGTTCAGTCCGTCATCAGTTTACGTCTCTACCAGGCTGTTTCTGGTTCAATGTGTCATCAGTTTACGTCTCTACCAGACTGTTTCTGGTTCAATCCGTCATCAGTTTACGTCTCTACCAGACTGTTTCTGGTTCAATCCGTCATCAGTTTACGTCTCTACCAGACTGTTTCTGGTTCAATCCGTCATCAGTTTACGTCTCTACCAGACTGTTTCTGGTTCAATCCGTCATCAGTTTACGTCTCTACCAGGCTGTTTCTGCTTCAATCCGTCATCAGTTTACGTCTCTATCAGACTGTTTCTGGTTCAATGTGTCATCAGTTTACGTCTCTACCAGACTGTTTCTGGTTCAATGTGTCATCAGTTTACGTCTCTACCAGACTGTTTCTGGTTCAATCCGTCATCAGTTTACGTCTCTACCAGGCTGTTTCTGGTTCAGTCCGTCATCAGTTTATGTCTCTACCAGACTGTTTCTGGTTCAGTCCGTCATCAGTTTACGTCTCTACCAGGCTGTTTCTGGTTCAGTCCGTCATCAGTTTACGTCTCTACCAGGCTGTTTCTGGTTCAATGTGTCATCAGTTTACGTCTCTACCAGACTGTTTCTGGTTCAGTCCGTCATCAGTTTACGTCTCTACCAGGCTGTTTCTGGTTCAGTCCGTCATCAGTTTACGTCTCTACCAGGCTGTTTCTGGTTCAATGTGTCATCAGTTTACGTCTCTACCAGACTGTTTCTGGTTCTGTCCGTCATCAGTTTACGTCTCTACCAGGCTGTTTCTGGTTCAATGTGTCATCAGTTTACGTCTCTACCAGACTGTTTCTGGTTCAGTCCGTCATCAGTTTACGTCTCTACCAGGCTGTTTCTGGGAGGTTTGTTCTCTGTGGATTTTACACCAACAAAAAGATAAAAAATCTGCAACAGAGATGCAAAATTACCTCAAAAATACATGGATTCTCAAAATTTCTATAAAAAGACACAAAATCACCACTAAAACAGGCAAAAAGACACAATGGCACCACAAAATGCCACACAATCACCACAAAAAGACTCAAATTTACCAGAAAAACTCAAGATTTTCACAAAAACATGAAGATTCTCCACAAAAAAGGCAAAAAATCACCAAAAATATGGAAAATCCAGCAAAGAAAGGAGCAAAATCCCCAAATCTCCAAATTAAATCTACAAAATCTTCACAAAGCACAAATTTTCTCCACAAAAAAAGCAAAAAAAATGGAGTAAAATCCCTAGAACAAAAAAAAATCCACAAAAACACAAAAACATCGTCACCAAAAGACGCTAAAAAAGATGCAAAATCTCAACAACACAGTGCAGTTTTACCAAAAATGAAGCAAAATCACAAAAAAGAAGCAAAAACATTAAGAAAGAAACAAAATCGTAACAAAAAGATGTAAAACTTCAAGAAAAAGCTGCAAAATCACTACAAAAAGAAGCAAAAACATTAAAAATGGAAGCACAATCCCAACAAAAAGATGCAAACAA